>JAJJWX010000130.1:0-20962 GCA_023529315.1 Papaver bracteatum
GTGGTGTATGGTCGACAGTGATTATAGAAGTGAACTTTGGATGCTGCCATTAATAAGCTGGGAGAAATAACAAGAGAGGAAAGCAGGTCCGAGCTTCTCAACAGCAGTGACTGCAATGCATTTCTTGTGGTAATGGATATACAGACTGAATATGGGAATACTCGGTGGTTTTTCTTCTGTGCATTTATGTGAATCAGTGGAATAATGCTGGAGCTCACTAAGAAGAGTATTTCGAAGTTGATAATATAATCAGATGGGTTCTCTGAATTTATTTGGTTTTGGCCTTTGGGATTGGTTGTGTGTCGGGAGCAATGGCTAGTTGATCTGAACCTGCCAGTGGCTTGAGTTGATTTTGCTGCGGATAAGGTAGGTGCTCAGTTCGCGGAAAAGTAGTTTGCTGAGATCATGGTTTGCGAGCGATGATGGTATTGAGTCTATTGACAAAGATTGAACGGAGTGTTGGGCCTGAATTTGGAAGTCCATCTACGTTTGGACTGGGATTTACGGAGTCAAACCCTGGCAACAACTTTGTATTTTAAATAAAAGGAGAAACGAACAGAGAAAGGGGGTAGAGAGAGCTGTAAGTAGAGAATAAGAAGGAGTTCCAGAACTGGAGGCTGCAGCTACAGAGCCGAGAGCCGCGGAAAAGACGAGGGTTTGAAGTTTCATTTTCTCGATTTCATTTTTGTTTAGCTAGTTTGATTTATATACGTTAATGGCTTTTGAGAAAGCCATGTCTATCTAATCCATGTTAGGGTTTAGATAGAAGCCAATTTATTTATATAGGCTCTACGATGATATTTCTAATAATGATTCATTGATTAGTGATTTCTCTTCATATAGCTTGGTGTTTTATCGTTCATGTGATTTTCTTGATTAATTATGCTTTTGAATTGATATTTCATGCTTCAGTTAAATCCCTAAATGTGGTATGCAAGGATAGATAGGTAATGCTTTAGGATCGCTACATACGGAGCGAAGGAAGTTACAACGGAGAAACTATATTTTAGAATTTAATATAACATCTTCTGGACATGAGATTGATTTCTATATTTGTCTTTAGTAATAAATAGAGATTAGTAGAGTTTTATATGATTGAATCGGTGGAAATCGAAAATCCTAACAACCCTTTCTCATTTTGGTTATGTCTTCGTTATTTACTATTTCATTTTGTCCGAATTTCTGAAAACTCTCATTAAAACATTATCTTGTTGATTACTTTGTTTTTGGTATTAGTTAGTAGGGTATTTCACACTCCTCATCGAAACGACCTGTACTTGCCATTGTCTACTAGTTAGTGATGTAGTTTTGAGGTGGTAAGTAAAGGGTTTGATTCTCGGACTTGATAAGATTGGTTTAAGACTTCACAAGATTGTCACGATAACGAGAGATACTAGGATTTTGGATTCCACCATAAACTCATTCATGCATGTCATATATTTATTCACGAAAATTATAGCTCAAATAGAATATTGACTCTGTTTCTTTGCCAAGGTAGATTTTTTAAAAGCAACGATTGTAAATCTAAAGCATGGGATATCAAAAGACTTAATCTAAGTATAACCCATCAATTCAAATCACAACCATTCAATAAAAACCATAAAACAATTAATAATCCATGCAGAAGTCATAAAAGAATTAAATATAATTACCACATGCATGAAATATGGCTTCCTCCGTCATCCCAGTGTTGGGGTTTAACTCCTCATGATGGAAACATGCTCAAAATTGATATTCATAGCTCAAAAGGTGTTTACAAGAGGTGAAAAATAATAAAGCAGCTAAATCGCAACGGATATCAGTGTTACAAAGATACTGTTACAGAGAACGATAAATCTTTTGTGTAGCAGAGTAAACGACTGTCTGCGTGAGTCTGTTCTTCGTGTTCTTGAGAACGACACTTATGATGTGTCGTCTGAACTCTTCTTCTTCCTATTTTCTGTTGCTACTGCAACTCTTCCTGCAGCGTGATTCTCTACTTATGCTTCACCCCAAACACTCGATAACCTATTCTGACCTCCCTACGACCTATATATACCTCTCAGTACCGATTAAACCCAAAATATTCGAAGTTTTCTTTCTCCCAAAGTTACGGTATTTCTTTCTTCATTTTATTCTTTACGCAGCTTTTGTGGTCTATCCAAACTCCATCAAGACCCTATGAAGATCCCGTACATTCAATCCTATGTGTTAATTCTTCCCCTAACTCTTCACACAACCTCCATGTATACCAAAAATACCGAGATATCTACTTCCCGAGTTTCCCTGATTTATCGAGATGAATAAGGATACATTCCTCCTTTTGGCCCTTTAGCACATACTCCAGCTTCCCTACCTTCCCTGAATTAGATAGAACAAAATCTAACAGATGTTCTCTGCGTAATTATTTCCAACAAATCCCCGAAAGTATCTCACTTACCTGTTTCGATGAGGTATAGATGGAAACTCCTTTTCTTACGTAAACAAAGTAGTTACCTACCCCGTCTAGTAATATCACACCGTACCCAATCAAACTGCCGAGAAAATTCAGCCGGACCATCGACCAAATCTATCCCATAGAATTCGCAGGTGAAGGGATTTATTTTCCCGCCCAAAATATTTTTCAAAACAAGGAAGATGATGGTGCCCCCTATCCGGTCATGGGGTTCTTATAGCATGTGGTTACCCCTTATCAAATTGATTCCCCTTATCCATAATTGGGGTGCGAATAGCAGGTGTCCTCCGGGTTCCTTTAGTTATTTTCTTCCTGGGGTTCCAAATACCACTCTTCGTGCCAATTTCTCCGCAATAGCTTATTTCTCCGAAAACACCTACAAAAACATAAAACACCATAGTAAGTACAAAAATGGGTACTAATAATATACAAAATCGAGATGAAATAGACACATAAATGCGTCTATCAAATACCCCAAAACTTATTATTTGGTAGTCCCGAGCAAATCTAATCTAGAAAATAAAATCCTAACTCACCGTCGCAGGCATCATCGGTTGCATTTAGCGTATGCAACAAGCCTTTAAACCCCTAGGTGGCCCTAGTGGCCGAGTTATAGTCTCGGAAGGTCTTACCAGAGATATAACCACAAACCTTTACTCTAGACCCTAGCTATCTACGCAAAACCTTGGAAGGCACTAAAGAATCTCCTTGGTTGGCATACTTACACTACACCAAAAACCCAATTTTACCACGTTTATAAGCGTTGCTAAGAATTTCAGCAACGCTTATGTACGTTGCCCACACGACGTCACAAATTTTTGGTAACGTTCATAAACGTTGCTTAAATTAATTAAAGCAACGTTTCATATGTTGCTTCATCCGTTGCTTTAATTAGATTTAATGCAACGTATAAAATAATTTAAGCAACATATATATACGTTGCAAAATATATTACCAGAACTAAGAAAAAAGTATAAATTACAGAACTTGTATTGGGATTTTTGAAATTAAAAATACCAGTATTACAAATAGTAAGAACCCTGACATTGTAAGACAATCAATCATCCTTAAAACACTTAACAACATAATGAGTCTTCTGTTGTGGCATAAAATAAAAAAGGAGTCCTACAAATCACCAGTTCAGTTGTTTGGAGTCATGTATTGTTGTTTGTAACTTCCAACGCCTTCTCATAATGAGTATCAATGTTACCCAATGATCACCTAAAACAAAAGCCATTTAGTACAAGTGATGAAACCTTGGAAAATAGTTGAACAAACTTCACTTTCACATGCAATAGAATTGTAATTTGGAACAAGACAGATATGGAAAAAGGTAATTAATTCATACAAAGTGGAAGCATGGTGGCTAGTGAAAAATAACTCAAACTGGCTAAGAATATTACCTAATCCGAATGGAAGAATTTCCAAGACCATGCAATTCGAATCTTTCAGTAATCTCTTCCCGGGAATATGGCAAATTGAAGAACTGCAGTCACGGAAACATATATCAAAGAATTACTAGGATCAAAAGCTTGTTCCAAGTTACAAAGAAAATGTTTCACTTCAACCAAAAAATTATGTTATCTTACATGGTAAGACAAGCCTAGAACTAAATCTGTAAGGAATCCCATAAATAAGTCTCCATTACATTTAAGGAACCATGTATTTTTCCTGCACTCAAATTCAAAAGCTTACACAATATATAAAAAGGAAAACAGGAACAGAGAATAAGAAATCTATGGTCCATGCATCAGATCATTAAACAGCTTGGCTTGCCAAGGTGGGAACATAAATGCCTACAGAGATGTATGAGTTTAACATTATTACAGAGATCTCAGCACTGCAGTGTAGAGAGAAAACCGAGATACCAGCCAACTCACCAAAATTTCTCAGTGTATGGTTCCCATTTCCATTGATTGACCCAACTCTATCTTCATATTCTTCACGGTATACTCTTTCTCATGCTGAATTCCCTTCTTTGTTGCTGCATTGGCAACAAAGTAATTTTTCAAATTGTAGACTCACAGGTTCAGCGATAGCTCAACCAAAATAAAGATAAATCATGTTGAATTTAATCTAAGATGCATGTTGTTTGTCGTGCGAGGTTTATCTTCTTGACAACATGCTATATACAATCAAGCATTCAACATCTTAATTTCTAAATAAAATGGAAAGACATTTCCTTGTACTAAAACTTTAGAATGTAAAGTACATTGAGATTTTATGAACCATAGCGCCATTTTCATCCCCTACTTTCATACAACCAGGCTAGTGTTTCCTCTCTGTAAAATCAGTCCAAGTAATCATTTTGCTCAGATAATCTACTAGTAAAATCAATAAAGAGAGGGCATTACCACTAGAGTATCTCCATTAAACATAAAAAATCCCCTTTTATATAATAGAGATCCTGTATAGAAGAACCATAAGTTGATGATTACATTAGCAATGGCTGCACCACAAAAAACAGGTTCAGCCACCATTATCGAAGTTACCACCACCAACACAAACAGCTACAGCTACAGAACCACCAGTTTTATCACCAAACAATTACTAATAGCAAAAAATAAAAAATCACTAACTGGAAACACTTGCAGCCAATCTCTACCAGCAACGACATCTCCACCCACTGCGAAAAACCTCTAAGAATGAAAAATATACATCAATTTCTTCCAAAATAGTTTAAATCTCCACATGTTAACCACAAACAAACACTTGGAATCCCTTACAAACGAACTGGCATCCTTTTGCACAGGCCACAGCCTCCAAATCTACAAAAGTAAGATATTAGGACAAACGAATTGATCACCAACATGTTGCACAACCATATATAACAAAACTCAATAGATAAACTGAACAAAACAAAAAAAACCGTCTGAAGTGCAAAGTGTACAAAGAGGGGACCTAAAAAGCTTCCTCCAGTACCAACAGCTACAACATCTTTCGGTGATAAATTGAGAATGTAATGTCTATTTCCATCCACGTGCAGGGAAATGCTGCTTATTTATAATCACCTACATCTAGGTTAAAGTTGGTTCAATCGGATTATTATTTATAATCAAGCATGCTTAATTAACATAGGACAGTTCCGTAGAGCTAGCAATACCTGTTTCCATCTGCAATACATCCACAGAAACTTAGAGGTATAGAGTAAGCAATTACCTTATTCATTGGTCCATGTTCACCCAAGTCAAACCAAATCTTGCAAAGCTTGAAATTCTGTCTTGAACCATAATCTTTGTAGAAAATAATGTAAGTAGTTTTATCTACCTCATTCAGAAAATATCTTTGTAGAGAATAATGTAAGTAGTTTTATCTACCTCATTCAGAAAATATCTGCATTATTTCATCAATATGTAGCAGAAGATATTTATCTACCTCATTCTTTTCCTCTTTAAGGGCCCTTAATGTGGTCCGATAGAGCTCTTGTACACAATTTGAAACCCTGAAATATGAATACTCATTATTACAAACTCAATAAAACATCACCAACAATACCTTGAATTCTCAGGCAGAACTTAAACTGTGCTGGAGTCTGTCTTTTAAACAAATTTTGTATACATTTCAGATAGCTATGGACAACATACAATCTAAAAACGGAGTCAGTTGGCATTGATTAATTGAAAAGAGACAAAGGTCAACCAAGAAAGTTATATGAAACTTGAAAGATCTTTCCACATTTTGAACCGAAACTCTGCTGCTTGGTTCCTTGCTTGTTGAACCAAGGACTTAACTTTCGAAGATACAACCTTTATACACAGCCAGTCACTAATACATGTTTTCTAACACAGCTTATAAACAGACACATCTTGCAATTTATACTTATCAGTGAATCATGTTCTCAAACAAAACATATTGAAACTGAAATCAAATCAAAACAACAACAATAAGCCTGTGACGACTCATATTATAAGTGAAACCATATGATTTCTGAACACAAAGCACACTAGTGAAGGAAATAACAAAAAATTCATCATATCCTAAAGAGAAGATAACCAAATCCAAATAATGAAAAAACAAGAGAATAAATAGATGAATAACATCTGGAAATCATCAAACAACGTTTCAAAAAAAAAAAAAAAATCGGGTTTATACCTTCTTCCGAAAATTAGGGTTAATAGTTGATAGATCGAACTTTCTGATTTAGGGGTTTTGATTAGGATACATATTTTGAAAATAAATGGGTTTTGATTTGAGGTTTTAAAGCGGAAATCTGGGTTTGTTCTCTGGTTGAAAATAGGATTTTTTCAGCTACTTAGAATCTTCAATAGATGCTATTTAATTTCATCTGAAATCTCGATCTGAAATTGTTTGAGAGAGTTAATGAGAAAATGGAATTTGTCTGATAGATTTGAGAGAGAGAGAGAGAAAAAGAGTTCATAGGAAGAATATAGTCTATTTGAACTCTGAAGAAGAGTGTGTGTTCGATCTAGATAAAAGAGGAAAAAAATATAAATAAATAAAAACTCTTGATTATAATACATTTTATAACAACCGTAGGATCACAACCTATATCAACGGCGCAAAAAATTACTCTCGCTTATTATGAGTTAATTTATAAATAATGCAACGGATTTTTTATTTCGCAACGTATTTCCGTTGCTTAGTTTGCAACGTTCATATCCGTTGCACATCAGAAAATTCCGGCGTTGCAAAAACCAGGATATGGTGTAGTGTTATTGACTACAAGAGGAAGTACCCTGATGCGAAATTCCAATTTATGTACACGAGTTTGCACTCAAGCATACTAAAATTAATATATAAGTGACAAAGCTCTACTCAGATAGTCGCACTATGGATATCAAAATCTGAAGTCAACAAATCACATGGATAGATTAAGAGATGGATATAGAAAAACATAGATGGTTTTGATGTTAACTAGGTGAACGGTGTTTCTCATATCTGTCTAAAGGCCACTGCCAAAATGAACCTATCCTAATGGACTGAGATATTGGTCTAACTAATATCAATACAACTGGCATATACAAGGGAACCACTGGTCGATAATCCTAGTTCTAGATCAACTCGCCTGGCATATACAAGGGAACCAGCGGTCAATTTATTCACTGCACATTAACAATTTACTTTTTTTTTGTCGAACTGCATGATTTGATCTTTTGGATCCAAGTGCATGCTTCTTGTCAGCAGATTACATGGTAATTCCCGTGGATCCTGCGTTCCACGTTTGTTTAGGCGACGGAGACAGAGATAACACACATATTGCTATTCAAGTGTTAATTTTTATTATTTAATTTTTAAAATTTATTCAGTTTGGTCCAATTGGTCTGGTCTATTTTTTTTTATTTTTCTTTTTCTTAGTAACTCAATCACTCTATTTCACCCTAACAGTGGTAACAACTTGAATCGTGAGCCCCATCTAATCACTTAGAGAAACATATTTTAAAGAAAACAAAATAAAAATAGAAGTGAAAAGGAATCAACGAGATATGGCGAAACTACCATGTTATTTATAACACCTGAGCTCTGTGCTTTTATGGATAGACTCTTATAGATGTTTCCATCTACTCAGATTGGTTCCTCAACTACTACAACCAAAATGCTTCTATCCACTTAGATTGGTTAGTGCCATCCTTAATAAGCATAAATTTCTAGGCTCTGGAGTTTATTAATTGCAACTAAAAAGTTTCTCCCATACCCCCAAACTTAAATCTAACATTGTCCTCAATGTTCTAAAGATAAAATTAAAAGCATAAACTAGGAGAAACTGTTACCATTTGAAGCAAAAGAGATAAGGAAAGATATTACCGTGTCGCATGAATATTGGGTTACCTCCCAAGAAGTGATAAGTTTAACGTCTTCAGCCAAACATAAGTAAGAATTAATCACCCCGAATCGTATAGCAATAGCCGAAACAACTGTGGATCATCTGCATCAAAACGTATTAACACAAATAAAAGGAAACTGCAGCAAAATAAGAAAGTGAATAAACATAGCACATGCATGAAATATGGCTTCCTCCATCATCTCAGTGTTAGGGTTTAACTCCTCATGTTGGAAAAATGCTCAAAATTGATATCCATAGCTCAAAAGGTGTTTACAAGAGGTGAAAAATAATAAAGAAGCTAAATCGCAACAGATATAAGTGTTACAAAGACACTGTTACAGAGAACGATAAATCTTTTGTGTAGAAGAGTAAATGACTGTCTATGTGAGTCTGTTCTTTGTGTTCCTGAGAACAACACTTATGATGTGTCGTCTGTAACTCTTCTTCTTCCTCTTCTCTGCTGCTACTGCAACTCCTCTTGCAGCGTGATTTTCTACCTATGCTTCACCCCAAACTCTCGACAACCTGTTCTGACCTCCCTACGACCTATATATACCTCTCAGCACCGATTAAACCCAAAATATTCGAAGTTTTCTTTCTCCCAAAGTTATGGGATTTCTTTCTTCATTTTATTCTTTACGCAGCTTTTGTGGTCTATCCAAACTCCATCAAGACCCTATGAAGATCCCGTACATTCAATCCTACGCGTTAATTCTTCTCCTAACTCTTCACGCAACCTCCATGTATACCAAAAATACCGAGATATCTACTTCCCGAGTTTCCCTGATTTATCGAGATGAATAAGGATACATTCCTCCTTTTGGCCCTTTAGCACATACTCCAGCTTCCCAACCTTCCCTGAATTATATAGAACAAAATCTAACAGATTTTCTCTGCGTAATTATTTCCAACAAATCCCCGGAAGTATCTCACTTCCCTGTTTCGATGAGGTATAGATGGAAACTCATTTTCTTACGTAAACAAAATAGTTACCTACCCTGTCTAGTCATATCACACCGTACCCAATCAAACTGCCGAGAAAATCTAGCCAGACCATCGACCAAATCTATCCCATAGAATTCGCAGGTGAAGGGATTTATTTTCCCGCCCAAAATATATTTCAAAACAAGGAAGATGATGGTACCCCCTATCCGGTCCTGAGGTGCTTATAGCATGTGGTTACCCCTTATCAACTGGTTGCCCCTTATCCATAATCGGGGTGCGAATAACAGGTGTCATCCGCGTTCCTTTAGTGATTTTCTCTCGGGGGTTCCAAATACCACTCTTCGAGCCAATTTCTCCGCAAAAACTTATTGCATAAGATCTCTGTTTTGCTCGAGGACTAGCAAAATATAAGTGTGGGGGTGTTGATAAGCATGTAAATGCTACATTTTATACCCATATTTATATTAGATAAGATACAATATTTTAGTTACTAATACTATTTTAGTGCTTTTATAGAAAGTACAGGTGAATTTGATCATCCAATGGATAAACAGCAAAATGTGAGACTTATTGGTGTTTGCGAGGAAAATAGCAAAATGTGGTTGGCCTGGTATCTCCATGTATCAGCAACCACAATGATGAAATGTGCTGGCCTGGTATTTTTATATATCAGCATCACTTATTATGCTGGCCTGGTATTTTTATATATCAACAACACTTATTATGATAGCCTGGTATTCCTATATATCAGCAGCACTTATTACGCTGGCTTGGCATTTCTATATATCAGCATCACTTTTACATCACCGGCGAAAACACCGAAATCGACTCACGGCATCATTGGAATTAACTTTGCTGTCATTTCTTATCCCAATACAGTTGGGATGATAGACCAAAGTGGGTCGGGTATCAAGAAGTGGAGCAATTGGGTGTGAAAGTGGCGTTCTTATTTGCTGTTATTGGCTTGGATACGTGTCCATTTCTCCTCCACATTTCTTCATCAACATCAAATGTTCTCTATCAAACATACAAGGTATTAATGGACAGAAAACAATGAGGAACTGGTGCCATAGCCGGAACGGAGAACTGAGTTTAACCAGGTTCATGCAAGGCAGAAATGTAATGGGTATTGCTGACTCTACACGAAAAAGATGAACGAGAAAATGGATGATGATGCTGTGGTGGCTAGGAGTGTAGAGCATAATACATGGAGATGTGATAAGATGGTCAGGGAGAAGAATTGGTCACCTTCTTGGCAATAGATGGTCTTGTGCCGCGACTTGTGAATATCATGAAAATAGGGAATTAGAAGCTTGTTCTCAGCTGGACTGGAGCAAGCATGATGGACACAAACTGGTGAAAGGTTGGGGCATTATAGAGTTCGAACAATCAGCATGATGGCAACAGATGGCATTTCTTGGTTAGAATGGATAATGTTTAATGGCAGTAATGGCTTTGATGATTGCATGGGTGGATTGTTGGTGCCGGTTTATTGGTTTTGAGATGAGCAGTGAACAGAAGATGGTGTTGGGTTTCTTGGCATGCACGGAAATGGATGCACTGGCAATAGTATAGGCATGATTATGGAAGAACCAGTTTGAATATGGGTTTATGTGGGGTTTGGATTCAGTGAATCTTGTTTTAATGTGTGATAAATTGTCCCGAGACAGTGAAGACAAGGTTCAATCTGTAGTGAATCGTGAATTTCTGTTAGCATCTCTTGGTATCTCGATTGAGAACCAACAGGCAACAAACGAAAGTGAGAATAGTGGCAAGAAAACAAGGAATGATCTTCGTTTTCATGAAGATGGAAAGCATAGAGTACAGAAAAGAACGGAGTTTGTTATTGTCGGTTGGTAGTGGTGTATGGTCGACGGTGATTATGGAAGTGAACTATGGATGCTGCCAATAATCAGCTGGGACAAATAACAAGAGAGGAAAGCAGGTTCGAGCTTCCCAACAGCAGCGACTGCAATGCATTTCTTGTGGTGATGGATATATAGACTGAATATGGGAATACTCGGTGGTTTTGCTTAAGTGCATTTATGTGATGTTGGGATCTTGCAACAATGAACATCATGTTAGATGTATCAAAAATAATATGTAAAGAACTAATCCGAAACAACCCTACCGAAATAACTTGACGAAGGAAGAATCACAGGTTCAACAAGTTGTCCTTAACACATTAGTTCGCGGGTATACTCGAGTTGAGTAATGCTAAACCCCTCACAGCGAAGAAGGATAAGACTGCTTGATATAACTTGAATTAGCACAACACAAGTTACCCTTTCTTTGAACTCAGCAACGGGGATGGAAGTAAAACCGTATGGAGAAAACCCTAGAACAAAAGAAGAATTTTCGGTGTTTTGAAAACAAAATTTCGAGTTGTATTTATAGGAAAAGATACTTGCGAATCAAGTTAGGTTTTGGTTTTCTTCAAAAACATGTAAAAAGAATTTACCATAAATAAAACTCTTAAAATTATTTTTGGAATCAATTTCCTAAAGAAAAACTCGCCAAAAATAAATCCGAGTAGAAGAGGAACTTAGTGCATGGTATACGCGCATATCGCATGGGTCAAAATATATATTTTTTCCCACCCTCTCCACCCACGTTTTACAATTCATACATAAGATATGATTATATAGTGGAGCTCCTCTTTAGTTTTCCACAATGTGGGACTAAAGGTTTCACTTCATTCACCCAAAAAATGATTAAGTATCCTTAGACCCTTAGGTCACTAGATCAAACCACACCAAGACCAAAATCAATTTTATTAAAACTCATTTTTCTCCAACAATCCCCCACATGAATGAAATCTAGGAAAACGAAAAAAATCAGAGTAAGGAAAATACCATTTAGGCAAAAGTGTCCATGAGGTCTTGAAACCTTACTTAGTGAGAAGTTACCGGAACTACATGCTAGACAGTGAACATAGTCTTGAACTGATAGCATTGGTGTAATTTGCGACAACAACCACGCATGATATCCTCTATCAGTGGAATAATGCTGGAGCTCAGTAAGAAGAGGAGTTCGAAGTTGAGAATATAAGTAGATGGGTTCTCTGAATTTATTTATTTTTGGCCTTTGGGATTGGTTGTGTGTCGGGAGCAATGGCTAGTTGATATGAACCTGCCAGTGGCCTGATTTGATTTTGCTGCGGAGAAGGTAGGTGCTCAGTTCGCGGAAAAGTAGTTGGATGAGATGATGGTTTGTGAGCGATGATGGTATTGAGTCTATTGACAAAGATGGAACATAGTGTTGGGCCTGAATTTGGAAGTCCATCTACGTTTGGACTGGGCTTTACGGAGTCAAACCCTGGCAGCAACTTTATATTTTAAAGAAAAGGAGAAACGAACAGAGAAAAGGGGGGGCGTCCAGAGACCCGTAAGCAGAGAAGAATAAAGATTTTCGGAACTGGAGGTTGTGGCTACAGAGTCGAGAGCCTCGGAAAAGACGAGGATTTGAAGTTTCATTCTCTCGATTTTATTTTTGTTTAGATAGTTTGATTTATATATGTTTATGGCTTTTGAGAAAGCCATGTCTTGCTAATCCATGTTAGGGTTTAGACAGAAGCCAATTTATTTATATAGACTCTACGATGATATTTCTAATAATGATTCATTGATTAGTGATTTATCTTCATATAGCTTGGTGTTTTATCGTTCATGTGATTTTCTTGATTAATTATGCTTTTGAATTGATATTTTGTGCTTCGGTTAAATCCCTAGACGTGGTATGCAAGGATAGATAGGTAATGCTTTAGGATCGCTACATACGAAGCGAAGGAAGTTACAGAGGAGAAACTATATTTTAGAATTTAATATAACATCTTCTGGGACATGAGATTGATTTCGATATTTGTCTTAAGTAATAAATAGAGATTAGTAGAGTTTTATATGATTGAATCGGTGGAAATCGAAAACCCTAACAACCCTTTCTCATTTTGGTTATGTCTTTGTTATTTATTATTTCATTTTGTCCGAATTTCTGAAAACTCTCATTAAAACATTATCTTGTTGATTACTTTGTTTTTGATATTAGTTAGTAGGGTATTTCACACTCCTCGTGGGAACGACCTGTACTTGCCATTGTCTACTAGTTAGACACTATGCACTTGTAGTATATTATTGTAGGTTTCCAAACCTACCAGCCAACAAGACTCACCACACTCCATTTCCAAAGTGGACGTCCATTGAAGAAAGTGACGGTCTTGTACCGCTTCGCGGAGAGACCCGGTCTCACATCACCCCTTCGAAAGAGAGACACACCAGCCTCCACCCTCCGAACCGGGGTTCGGCTTACACCCATACCAAGCGAAGACGGGATTTTATTATGGGTCATGATAAAAAAAAAGGAAAATCGTAAATCAGCGCCGCTGTTAGCAATTAACAGGGGATACTACCACACAGTCTCTCCGCCCAATGGAACCCCAACGTAGTAATGAGCCGCAGGAGGAAGTACCTGATGCACCACGGCAGCTACAAGACGGAACCAACTCTACCATGGACGAACTTGAAGTTGTTTATATCGGGGGTGAAAAATCTTCGCGACCCATCTCGATAAGCTCGACTATGTGCGTAGACGAACGTGTAAAGCTGGTAGACCTCCTCAAGGAATATCAAGACAAATTTGCATGGACATACGAGGAAATTATGGAAGGGAATCTTATATTTATTTTCATGATCAAAATGAAGAGAATGAAGAATGATTTGAAAACTTGAAATTGGTCAGTCTTTGGTGATGTGAATAAAAATTTGAAGATGGCTGAGGAAGAAGTTAAGAAAACAACAATAGAATATGACAATAACCCTGAGAATATCTTGTTGCTAAATAAGCTTGTCACTGCTAGAGGCAAACAGAAAATCCTTGAAAAACAGAAGAGAGAGATTATCTAGCAGAAATCAAGAGTAATGTGCTTTAAAGATGGAGCAGCTAATACTAGATTATTTCATATCAATATGAGAATAAGGAAAACTCAAAATATGATAAATGAGCTTGAGAATGCAACTGGTAATATTCTAACTGATCAGAAGGAAATTGTTGAGGAGCTAGTTAATCACTTTGAAGATAAATTTAAACATCAGGAAGTTCATATAGAAGCAGGTATCATGGACAATATTCCAAAAGTGATGATTGATGAAGATAATATTTTTCTGGATGGTGTTCCTTCTGGAGAAGAGATAAAAAAAGTTGTATTTAAACTAAATCCATAAAGTGCTCCTGGGCCTGATTATTTTGCAGGTTGGTTTTATATATATACATGGGAGGTTATTGGTGCAGAACTAATTAAATCTATTCAGTATTGTTGGAGGAGAGGATATATACCATCTGGTTTAAATGCAAATTTTCTGAAGCTTCTTCCAAAAGTGGATAATGCAAAAAAATCAAAACAGTTTAGACCTATTGGACTTATGAACTTTAGTTTCAAAATATTTACAAAAATTTTGGCAACAAGATTAGGGGTCTTTATGCATAAGATAGTCTCACCTCAGCAAGGAGCATTTATAAAAGGTAGAACTATATAGGAGCAAATTGCTATGGCTTCAGAGATGATTAATGGGATGGGAGTTAAAACAAGTGGGGGAAATTTTGGTTTGAAATTAGACATCACCCAAGCTTATGATTCCCTGATTTGGAAGTTCATGTTTCAAGTGCTAAGTAGCTTTGGTTTCTCAGATAAAATGTTACATTTGTCACAAGTATTATTACAGTCAGCAAAAATTTCTGTTTTAGTGAATGGAGGACCTGAAGGCCATTTTAAAGTAGAAAGGGGACTGAGGCAGGGTGACCCTATTTCACCTCTCTTATTTGTCATAACAGAAGATGTTCTTAGTAGGAATATTACTGTAGTGATTCAAAATAGAAGTTTAAAAGCAATGGTTAACAGAGAGGGTATACAACCATCTCACATATTTTTTGTAGATGATATTTTCCTCTTCATAAATGCAGAAAAAAGAAATGTCAGGAACCTAATGAAGATACTTCAAGCATATCAAGAATCTTCTGGTCAGCTAGTGAATTTGGAGAAGAGCAAATGCTTTATTGGGGGCACTAGTGATCTTAGAAGAATTCAAATTGCAGAGGAATGCAAGGTAAATTTGGCAGAATTCCCATACAAATATTTGGGTGTGATACTGGTCCCTGGTAATATTAAATCATATCATGTTTGGAATGTGGTATAAATGATGCATGAGAGGTTGGATGGATGGAGAGGGAAGCTATTATCATTCCAAGAAAGACTCATTCTTGTCAAATTTGTCCTATGCAGTATGCCAATCTACTCAATGTCAGTTTATAAGTGGCCAAGGAGAGTAATAAATGAGTGTGAAAAAATAATAAGGAATTTTTTATGGTCAGGTGATCCCTCAACCAGAAAAATAATAACACTGAAGTGGGACTATACATGTGCTCCAATAAATGAAGGAGGTCTTGGTTTGAGAAGGTTAGAGGTGATAAATAAAGATCTATTAATGAAGCTATGCTTGAAAATACAAAATGGATCAGATGACTGGTCTAAATTCTTTCAATCTAAATTCAAGAATAAAAAGGGAGAGTATATTAAATACTACAAGAAATCTTCAATATAGCCTGGAATAAAATGGATACTTAATGAAGTGGAAGAGCATACAAGATAGATTGTTGGTGATGGCAGGGACATATCTGCTTGGGATGATAAATGGGTGAGGGAGAAAGCTTTGAAAGATATATATCCATAAAATAACTATATAAAGAAATTTCCTGGCATAAAAGTCTCAGATTTTATTCTAGATGGAGAGTGGATACTACCTACTGAGCTTATGGATATGATGAGAGTAAATGACTTTCCTGTAATAAGTGGTGATAGAGATAGAAGAGTATGGACAGGTACAGGTACAGGTGAATTCACATTTTCTTCTGTTGTAGAGTTGATTAGAAAGAAATTTGCTCATATCAATTGGACTAATCATGTGTGGGATAGTTCAGTTCACCCAAGTATAGCTAGTAATGTGTGGAAGTTGGCTATAAATATAATTGCAACTGATGATAATATGAAGAAAATAAAGTTCAATATTGTTTCAAGGTGCAATTTCTGCAAAAATGAAGAGGAAACAGGAGAGCATATCCTTTGGTCCTGCAATTTTAGTGAGATAATCTGGAAATGGCTTGGTGGAATGTTTAGTTACAGAATCCCCAGATATTTTGATGATATTTTTCAACTTGCTAAGCAGAAGAGTCCTGCAATAAAAGAAGTCTGGAAATTAGCATCCTTCATAACTATGAAATAACTATGGTTCTTAAGAAATGAATGTTTTTTTGAGAATGGAAGATGTGATGTTCATGTCATTAAAAACAAAATTTTGAAGACTATTATGGACAGTGAGGTAAGAATGAAGTCAATGATGTGGAATAGCCAATATGATTTGCAGGTGCTAACAAGTCTTGGTTTAAAAGCAAGAAGGGTGAAAAGCATGACTGTTAAAGAGATTTTCTTCTCTCTTACAGCACATGGGCAACTGCTATTATGTTGTGATAGGGCTTCTAAAGGAAACCCAGGTGCAGCAGGATATGGGATTGTTGGGAGAAATAGCACAGGTGAATTTATAATAGAAATCTCAGGTGGTCTGGGAATATCAACAAATTATTTTGTAGAGATTTATGCAGTCATCATAGCAAGTGAATGGGATGTACAAAATGAATTTCATAATGTTGTTTACAGAACTGATTCAAAGGCAGTGTTAAAGCTTTTACAGCTCAGAAAATTCCTTGGTTTGCTTTAGCAAGGTGGAGAAAGATATGTTCAGTTTTAAATCAGTGGAGTTTTATTCATAGCTACAGGGAGGTTAATTTCTCAGCTGATAAAGCAGCTAAGAAGGGAGCACCACTAGGCAGGGGAGAAAAAATTATTTTTGACAATCAACCATCTTTCTTAACTGACCTGGAAAATCCAGATCAAACATATTATATGATTAGCTAAAAGAATGTATTATGCTTTTGTCTTCCTCTTTTGTTTAAAAGTTTTTTAGAGTTTTCTTAGTTGTAATCTTTGTTTAAACTCTTTGGCTATTAATAAAAATTGATTGTTTAGCAAAAAAAAAATGGACATACGAGGAAATGCCCGGCTTGTATGAAAGGCTGGTCACTCATCATTTACACGTAATACCCGGATCCAAACCGGTCAAGCAAACCCCGAGATAATTCCGGCATGATATAGAAGAACATATTAAGGTAGAGATTCAAAAGTTACTAGCGGTTGGTTTTATCAAACCGATTTACCACCCTACTTGGTTGGCCGACGTTGTTCCGGTAAAAAAGAAGAATGGCCAAATCAGGTGATGCGTCGATTTTATAGATTTGAACAAATGTTTCCCTAAAGATGACTTTCCGCTCCCCCACATTGACATGCTAGTAGATGCCACCAATGGACATGGTATGTTCTATTTCATGGATGGATACAGCGGCTACAACCAAATAAAGATGTACGAACACGACGCAAGTAAGACGGCTTTTCGAACTCCTCTTGTAAACTTTTACTACACTGTGATGCTTTTCGGTTTGAAAAACGCTAGCGCCACATACAAACACGCCATGACCACCATTTTTCACGATATGATGTACAAGCAAGTTGAAGATTATATAGATGACATAGTGGTCAAGTCAAAAACTTGGGCAGCCCATGCAGGAATTCTGCAGTAGGTGTTCGAAAAATATCGCTTGTATAAACTGAAGATGAATCCATTGAAGTTTGCTTTTGGTATCTCTTCGGGCAAGTTCCTAGGTTTCTAGGTGACTGCCGAGGGAATTAAAGTTGACCCAGTCAAAACACAATCCATCTTCACGATGCCACCACTGCGAACCATGAAAGAACTCCAGGGTTTCATGGGTAAAATAAAATACATTCGCCGCTTCATACCAGGATTTGCTCAACTTGTTTCTTCATTTACCCCCTTACTGAAGAAATGAGCAAGCTTTGTCTGGACCACACTACAACAGGAAGCGTTCCGGAAAATTCAGCAAACATTATCTTCCTCAGCCGTCATGAAATCATCCATATAAGGAAGACCGCTACACCTTTACACTGCTTTTAGAGACACTGCTGTTGGAGCTCTCCTCTCCCAAAAAGATGACGAAGAGATTGAGCATCCCATATACTACTTAAATCGAACGTTAAGAGATGCCGAACTCAGATATCCCAAAGAAGAAAAAGTCATCCGCTACGTCATTCTTTGAGTCACTCTGCGACACTCAGCAGAGTGTTGTTGAAGAGCTCGCAGAAATGGTTGTTTACAAATTCGTAAGAGTATTATTGTAGCTATATTCTGATCCTACATCTTGCCTCTTCTCATGTCTTTTATGCGAAGGGGAAAGGATCATGAGAATTGAAACTTTTTAAATACCATAGTTGTTCATCTTTCAGATTCTTCGTTCGACATCGTTTCGCATTCTTCACAGATTTATTACACGTATCTTTCTTCCATTCAATTTCGATACGTCCTTTTCAATCGCGACTTTCTAACCGTTCACATCTTCTTCACATTAAATGCACTTATCTTCTCGAGAATTCTTACCTCTATATATATCTTCTTCATTCTTCTCTTTTCTTTTTACTTTCTCTCCTTCTCTCCAATTTTACTTTTCTTCAGCAACTTCCAGATCTCATGTTATTGTATTTTCTTATTCCTTTGATCTTCTATTCTTTCTTCATTCCTATACTAAGAATGCCTCCAGCTGGTTGTAAAAATCTAATTTCTTTTCAAAAATGCGAAAAGCTTCAAGATAAAGGTTTTACTTCATCTACCATTCCGATCAAAACCCTAGGTGCTGAGCTCTTCGTTAAATTATTTTCTGATCATCCATGTAATCGCGAGAAGATCATAATCTCACTAGGTCAACTTGAAGTTAGACTTCCATTCCTCTTTATGACCTCAACTTCCTTTATTCTATGAAATAATTTTTCATGCAAAGTTCTCGCAAGGATGTATACGATTGAATGGGGATTGCATTCGCTTGATGCTTTAGTTTTCTACCCATGACGGTTGCATGAATCTTTACCCCTCAAGTGAAGAACCCTAAATTTCCTAAAGTTACAATTATCCTCAAAGTATATATAGAAAATTTCTTGACTAATTATGAAATAATCCCCATGAGGAAGGATAGCACTTGTTGAGTGTCCGCTACTAAAGAAGGATGATTTTGTTGAAGATAAAGTTCTTATGTTAGACATTGACTCGCATTCGGCAACTGATTCATCTCCTCGCTATTCTAATGATGATAAATGGTGTATTTTCCTATTATTTTTTAGAGGGTCCATACATATCTCGCTCTCATGCTTTACTTGAATCTCGCAGCAGTACCAACCATGTGGTGTCTAATCTGGCATGAAATACAGGATGGTATTCATTTTTCTGAATTACCATTATTATTTTCCTCATGCTTTTATATATACTCACGATTATCTCAATTTTATCGATTAAAAGGCTGAAAGTAGCTACAAGAAGTTAGGAAACCCAGATTTATTATCTCAAATCACTCAGAGATGAAGTAAGAAATATTCCTTTATGATTCTGAACAATATATTGTTGCCTTCTATTTTTTATCTTTATCTGTGTTTGAAGGTTATTGAAGAAATTAACTCAAGTGAAAGTTCTAGAAGACTAAGGGTAAAGGAAAAGTGTCCTCGTAGGGAGAAATCTGTTGCTCCTCTTTCAAATAAAAGAAAAGTGCAATCCCATCTCCTTCCAACTCTTCAATTTATTAAAAGATCAAGTGATGATGCTCTGATAATGACAATGATGATGATGATGGTGATATCACTTCTCGCTAAGAATTCCTCCCAATCAAATCTTCCATGGCTCATTTATCCGATGTTTTTAAATACCATGCAAGTAATTGGTGATACACCTATGACTAATGCTTGCAAGTCCATAGACTCGATCTGTGATGCCCTCTCCTAGAGAATAATGAATCTATTCATGGGTATCAAGATTTATATCTCTAAATTTCCTCCATTCACTTAATAGCTTGGTAAATTTTCATACTTATATCTTTAATCTCTTTATTTTTATCTTGAATTCATAATTAATTCCTAAAAAGTTGCTGCATTACTTGTTATGGCAGGTGGGAAAGCTTCCTTTTGTTGTTATCTTAGACTTGGAAAAGAGGCGTACGGCCTCGCGAAGAAGAATCTTAAACTTCTCAACAAAAATAAAGAATTGGAGAGCAGCTGTTGCTGGTCTTCGCTACAGAATAAACAAAATGAATTGGAGATCAAGGTTGCCTAATCTTGGCGAGAAAATCAAACAGTTGGAATCGGACAATTTCTTTAGAAGGAAAAAGTATCTAGTCTCTCAAGATGCCAATAAGCTAACTCTATGGTATGGGACTCCTCTTTCTTTCCCCTATGTTTGTTATATTATCTCTAAAAAAAATCTTCTTATAGAGTTTTCCATTTGCGAGACGTCTATATGGTCTTACTCGATGAAGCTATTTTTTTCATACATTTCCAAGATTATGGATGATGATACAACTTCTTCTAATCATCATAAATACTTCTCTAAATAGTTTTTCAAATGATAAGATTGAATCTCTTCCCATAAATGAGCTTTTTAGATCCAAGCTTCGTCTTTTAGAAATTGAACATAGATCTGTCTTGGATATGGCAATAAATTTAGACAATTCTTTCACAACTCTAAAGAAGAAAAACCCGTAGGTTAAATGCCAAATATAGTGATCCCGATAGATGAGAAGTGACGTATTTCTCTCCAAGGTGCTCAGAAATTAGTGAAATTTCAAGAAACTCTCTTGAGATTCAAATTGAAAGA
>JAJJWX010000131.1:0-64350 GCA_023529315.1 Papaver bracteatum
TCTTAAGTATAATTAGTCATATTTCGAGAACAATATATAAGATGAAGTTGACTCAAAATTTCTATATGCATGTACTGTTTAATTTAGTCATGCGGCAATGTCTCATAGAAAGAAAGGTGAAAATTTTGAGAAATAAGTGGTTCAGTCTTCACTTACCTTTTGATGTAGAACACAGTGTTATCCGATTTTCAACTACACACTTCTATCCTATCTGAGGCCTGACTAAATGTAGACTAGAAATCAAGATTTACCAATTTTCACCATAATTAATTTGTTCCATCAAAGGCTGGCGGTACATTTATCGAGATTGTACTCATATCTATATAGTTAGATTACTTCAAACACATACTTGTTAGGTCTTTCGTATGTTTGCCTGCTCTGATACCAATTGAAAACGTTGGGCGTACCAAAATACACCACCAAATTTTTCTTAGGCAACCAATATGGACTAAAATCAAATACAATTCCGAGATTTCAACTTAAAGAATCTCAATCGAGGAATTATATAAAGAGTTTATATCTCTTTCTCACAATCAGAAAGTTTACTAAAGTAAATACGTGAACCTGATTATCTGTGAGAGTACATGGATAGTTCCAAAGATCAATATCCAATAACCAACCAAGTCATATCCAACAAACAAGTATGGATGCATCTACTTTGATTGATTAACGTAAAACCTGTGATATTTCAATTATAAAGATAAACAATATAATGCGGAAAATAAAATAACACAGACACCAGAATTTAGTTAACGAAGAAACGACAAATGCAGAAAAACTCAGGGACCTAGTCCATACTTGAACACCAAACTATATTAAACCACTACAAACACTAGCCTACTATTAGAATTTAGGACCGGAATGTAGTTGAGACCGAATTAAACCGTCACAACAATTTAATTACATTCTTACGCGATGAGTGTCGTAGGTGCACAAATTAATTCACTTATATTCTACTTTACTAATGAATAATATAGCAGTAAATAAGGTTTGTTCCCACGAAGAGCAGGGAGATTTAGTTGTCAAAAATGTCACAATTGGGGGGTTTTGTTTTTAGATTGTAAAATGAAATAAACAAAGCAATTGAAAAGTAATTAAGTTGCAAGCAATGGAGAGAAATATGATCAGAGAATCCTTCTTTGTTACTAAATAGTCATCAAAGTAGCATATTCATCTATTATTTATCATTCACAGATTATTATCAACCGTAGGAGAGCAGCTAGCGCAGTGCTATCCTCAAAATTCCTTAAATCACTAGACACCAAAGCGCTCGAATTCCAGATTCTATTTTCTAAACCACCTAGAAGTAGCGCACTCTAAGTGTAATTTGGTCGAATGCTTTATATTTTGTGAATTTAGGTCAATCCAAGTAGTTGAACTCTTAGCGCAAGGTTCACTTTCTAGTGTTGTTTTTACTTGCGATTGCTCCACGGAATCTCTCTGCAAGGTTTCACAATTTCTACTTGTGTAGAGAATTATTCAACAATTATGGATATCCTAATTCTCTTCAAGCATTAGGTTAACTAATAAACTAGTTCAGTTGGCCACCTAAACAATTTATCAATCAAACATAAAATTAATTATTGTAAAAACAAACAATAATCATGTGAAGAGTTGTAAAATAGATTTATATGCTAAATTGAATCATATATTAGAACTTAGAATTCATCCCCAATCACTAAGAAGTTTATCTACTCATGGTACTAACAAAACCCATGAGTTTCATATGATAAAATGGTAGAGAAATAGTCACGGTGATGGAAATAGCTCCAAACCCTAGCTTTTCTTCCTTGATTTGTCCTCTCCAAAAGCTTGATAAAAGATTAAAGATGATGTCTCAAAAATATTAGAAGGGTCTCTTATATAATACCCAAGTTGTAGTTGCGCCCGTGTCTCGAAATCCCGGTCGAATAGGTTTCTAAACTTGCCAAAATCTTCCAAAACTTAGCCAAATTTGTGTGAAATAACACCCACAGCCAATGGGCCACGTCCACTGTGCAAAGCCCAGCCCAAAAGAAATCATATTTCTCTTGTCAGTTTAAGGAAACCGACATCCTATCGTTTCTTCTTCTCTTACGGCCGGGACTTTCAAGCCGTGTGTTCTCTTGGAACTCTTCACAATTTTCTTCTTTTCAATCACGGCTAGATTTTCCCATTCGAAAACTCTCCTGGAACATTTCTCACAATTCTTCCTTTCCACAACGGTTGGGTTTTCCTAGACGTTTATTTTCCTGGATGTTTAACTCTTTTCTAAACAGTAGTCACGGCTAGGACATCTAGCCGTATACTTTCCTGAGTTTCTCGAGCTTTCTTCCAATTTTCTTAAAACTCAGTTCATTCCAAGCTCTCCCTTCTTCAGTCTTCATCGAGATTACTGGCATTAATCATCTTTGCCAAGCCCTTTATTTTCTCAGCTAATACAAAACCAATACAAATTCCGATATCGGCAGTAGCAACGATAACATCCAACATCAACCATCACTGCTAGCTTCAAAATCGATATTCGACTCCCTGATTAGTTCATCAGACCTTCGCAGTAACTCAGCCTCCATCGATCGTCACTGCCTTGTCCTTCTATCAACTCTCTTATCTCTGTTATGTTCGGACTTCACCATACAATGCTCTTACTTTAGATTAACAACTGCATCGATGGTGGCAACAGCCGTGGCTCACTCTTCATCACTAATGTTGATCGTCAGCAACAACTTCAATCGAGTCTTCCAACTCCATCACATCCCAATGATCTTCTCACTTCCATTGTCTCTCGAGCACCACCTTTCACCGATCACCAGCGATCATCTCCTTCATCGCTGCCAAACTCTTACGATAACAACTTCCATGTTTTAACTCGAGTTCCATTACACTCAGCATGATATTATGTTATTCCGGTTCGAAGATTAATATTCAGTTCCAACTCCTCATCTCGCAGCACCTTCACTTTAACTCCATCGGTAATGATAGGTGTCTAAAACACCTAATTTAATATCTAGTATTTATGCTTTCTTTGCTATTTTTCATGTGAATTGTGTCTCTTATGTTTGATTTTGAGTTTACTAGGTGCAATGGAGTCATTTGAGGCGAAAGAAGGATAATTAGCCATTTGGAGCTGAAAGGGCAAAAAGGTCATTTCATTGGCGACACTATCCGGATCCCGGTCACGATTAAGGGGGATGCTACTGGGTGGCCCTTATCGAGATGACAAGACACTGATTATAACCTACAACCCTAAAATCGAGAGATTGTTCTCTCATTCACAAATCTCACCGGGAAATGAGAAGAAATAAACGCATCTATTACTGCTTCATACCAGATCGAAAAATAAGAGAGGAATTGGAGGCCCTGTGTCTGAGTGCAGAGATGGTGCTTCTAATGGTGTTTGTAGTCAAGATTCATAGACCGAGATGAAGGAATTGAGCAGGAATTAAGGATGTTGTTAAATCGAGAGATGATAGAATTCATGAGAGCTATTGAATCAGAACTGAGGAGAGAGATAGAGAAGTGGATGTTGGAGCTCGATGAGGCTACAATAGATGAGAAGGATGTTGTATGGGTTTGAGCTGGTTTTGAGACTGATGATAGTCATGGGTTTGTGGTCGAAGAAGCTAGGGTTTCAATGATAGAAATCAGGGTATGATTTAAGAGGCGAACGAAAGATGGGTTTGGACAGAAATTCAAGTGGAAAAAGGATACAGAGCTTAGGGTATTGAATTGTTGGAAGTTTTGGTTGTTACATGGAATGGATGACTGAGCTAGGGATTTGGTGGCATTTAGAAGAGTTTGTGTAATGGGTTGGATGGAATTGAGCCGGCAGGGATGGCCAGGTATGGTGTCTTTGATTATGGCTGGTAATTGCAGGCATTAAGCTACATGTGTTGTAACAATTCGAAGCTGGAGATGTATAGTATGAGGTTGTACTGCAGCTGGAATGGACTGGTTGTTGCTTTATGGCAAATGGGGTTGAAGTATGGTGTTACTGCAGCTGCATTTGCAATGAGAATCAGCTATAAATGAGTGGTGTAGCTGTTGAGGGAATTGGTGGTTCCATTGATACACAAGGTTCAAATCTGAGAAGTTGAAATGATGGTGAGAACAGTGCAATGAGGTTGGTAGCTGGGTGCAATGGGAAGTGAAGTTGCAGTGAGGCTATGGAAGGTTGCAGTTTGTGTTGTTGTGCAAGGAAGTACAGTCTGTGCTCTGAGCAGGCTATGGAAGCTTATTGCAGTTGAGCTTGTGTAGGTGGTGCTACAAGGAAATGCAAGAATTGAAGATTCTGGGTAGAACTGAGAAACATCTACAGTAGCAGAAGCAAAATGGGGAAAGTAAGCAGGAAGAGAAGCAGCGTCTGTGAATGCACCAGTAGTGCAAGTTGTGAAATTACAGTGGGGCTATAGATTGATGAAGCTACATGAAAGTGATGAGATAGATGATGATCTGTAATGAGGAGTTTGTGTTTTCTGGGAGAGATATCTTGTGGTGGTGGTTCTAGCTTAAGTGGGAGTGAAGAAGCAGCTTAATTTCAGGGGTGATTGTGGATGGTGCTGAAGTGAAGCTTAGTTGGTGTTGCAACTGTATAGAGATTGAATCTGCAGTGGGAAATGGAAGCTACGATGCTATGAAGAGCAATTTCATGAAGCTGCAGAATGGAACTGAAATTGCAGCATGGTGTATGCCGCCGACAAGGGAAGAAGGAGGTCGAACAAATGGCAGTGGCTAGTGGTCACAGATGAACTGGGTTGTCGCAAGCTGTGGATTGTGGTAATGAAGTGCAGATGGAGTTGGTTTGGCTATGCACAAGAAGTGGAATAGGGGATAGATGGTGGTGCTGTGTGGTTGGATGGTTTGTTGTTGGCTGCGCAGTTGAGAACATGGTGTGAAGGTGGAGTTGCTTCTGGAGTTACATATTTCAGGTGCAAAGCTACAACAAATCAAGGTAATCGAGTCGCAGCTGGAGTTTCTAAGCAAGGGACAAGTTGGTATCGCAGGAATGGAAGATGTTGCAGCTGAGCTGCAATACAGTGAGTTGTAGGTTATGAACTACAGGGAATATGCTATGCAATGGTTTGTTGTGTGAACTCAGGGTAGTTAGTTCAAGGTGGTTGTGGTCAAGAGAAGTGACAGAATTTGTCCTGAACATGTTCTAAAATATCGCAGAAACTGTGCGAAAACGCAGGTAAAATAGCGAGCCGGTGGAACTAGTTCCGGTAGTCGGATTTCTGAACCGGAAGTGGGGATCGCAATGTTTCAGTCAATCATGAAGTGGGTTCGATTCGGATGCAAGAATTGATGGCTGGAAGTATGAGCTACACGTCGCGCTTTTGGGTACGTTTTCACAAGAATAAAAATTGGATTTAGATGGGTGTTGCAAATGTTTGAAATAAAGGAAAGCAAAGTTGAGTTACTGGAAATGCAGAATTACTTGGTGATAGTTTCAGATGGCAAAAGTGATCGGAGAAAGTTTTCCAGCTACCGGATTCCGGTGATGACGTCAGCACTCCGGCGACCAGTTTTGGACCCAAATTTTCCAGAGACATATTTCTCACACCTGGGCTTGGTGGACTAGTAGATGTACGTGGACTTGAAGATTTTGAAGACTTTGACCTATTTTTGGAAAGCAAAGGGCTATAAAAAGAGAGTTTCTACAACAAAGACACAACGTTTTATTCTATTCTTGGAGCTTTTGCAGAGAACTACTTCTAGGGTTTGCTTTCTTTTATGTTTCATAGTCTTCCTTTGAATATTTTGATGATGAACTCCATGAATATGAGTAGCTAAATACAATAATTGGTTATGGGATAAAAAGTTGATTTCTTCAAGCATGTTATTTGATTCTATGAATTAGTTTTATCTCAATTTTATCGTTTATGATTCATCGTTTATATTATCATATGATTTGAATGCTAGTTTGGTTGAGTCCGGAATCAATTGGATTTGTTTTCATCTCTAAAGCTATATTAGGGTTTTCAATACGTAAAAGTTGTTTGTCCCTGATTTCTAGTAGCAACTTGTGGTTAATACTTGTAGTGATACATCTTTTTAATCGCATATGAATCATAACCTTTGTTAAAACGAATTAGTGCTTTTACACGTTTGTTTGCATCGATTAGTCTTATTTCATAGAATTTATTGCTCTTCGGGTGTTAAATATAATTGTGCTTTTACACTTTAGGTTTCTTTTTAAGAAGATTTCACGATAGCATCTTTTAATGTTGTTTGTGATAAAATCAGGAAATAAACGGGATACTCTTGCGATCAAGATATCCTAGAACTTTTGATAATTGAGAGATTAAATACCAATTCTAATCATAGATGAAAAATACATGTTTGTGAATGATACTATCCCTTAACCAATATCTTCTCCTTATTGATTATTCCAACTATTACTGCGCTTTATTTAGTATTATTACTTTGATAAAAACAAAAACACAACTTGGGTTATTTGGTTACATAAGAATCTGAAAATTGCATAACAACAATCGCCTCTCTGTGGATATGAACTCTTTCTTATCGAATACTATATTCATAATTAGTAAAGTGAGGAAGTGAATTATATTTGTGTCGTCTGACAAGCAATCAAATTTTGGCGCCGCTGCCGGGGAGGCATTCGGCTTGTTATCTAGTTTTTAGTTTCTTTTTATTATTTTTCTTCTTGCATACTTGTGTTTCGTTTCTCGTCTTGTTTCTCACTTGTTTGCGAGAATTTTTTTTCAGGTACCTAATCTCTGGCTTCTAAAGATTGGAATTATCCAAGGTGCGGGATAGCTACTCGAAAATGAACAATACTCCAACCAAGGCAAGGAACGACGGAAGAACACACCTTGGAAGTAGAACACGAAGCTCTTCGGTAAGAAGGAGAGGAAGTAGAAAACGATATTCCTTTTGAAGAAGAAGGAGAAAAAGCAATGGGTGACGCTGCAAATCGTTCACTCAAATACTTAGCTTCTCACAAGCTGGATATACAGCAGGGTTGCATTCAAACCGACTCCACTTTTGAAATCAAGCCGGGACTTCTTAGAGAATTACCAAAGTTCCATGGTTTGGTGAATGAAGATCCAAACAAGCATCTTATGGATTTCCACACCATTTTCATGGCTATGCTCCCAGCAAATATGGAGGCGGATGGTGCTATGTTGAAGGTTTTTCGATTCTCATTGGAAGGTAATGATAAGGATTGGTTATACTACTTGCCTTCCGGGAGTGTCACAACTTGGAATGGGCTCAAGAAACTCTTTTTAGAGAGATATTTTCCTGCATCTAAGGCTACTCAAATTCGCAAGGAGATTTGCGGAATGAAGCAAAATTTCGGAGAATCGTTATATGATTGTTGGGAACGATACAAGAGGTTGGTGGCAAGATGTCCTCATCACCAATTTAGTGACGCCATGATCATCCAATACTTCTATGAAGGACTCCAATCAAGTGATAGGAATCTTATCGACGCAGCGGGTGGTGGTGCACTAGTGAGAAAAACGGTGGCACAAGCTAGAGAGTTGATTGAAAACATGGCATCAAACTCTCAACAATTCTTGAGTCGTGGTTCGGATGTGCTTCTTCGGAGAGTCAATGAAGTGAGCGAGGTGGAGGAACTTCGTCAACAAATGGGAAACATCACAGCAATGCTACAACAAGTTTCAGCCGCGGTGATATCAAATTCTCATGGGTAAGAGGACGTCAATGAGCAAGCTATTGCAGTCTTTCCAAATCATCCAAGACGGTATGATCCTTATTCCAATACTTACAATCCGGGATGGAGAGATCACCCCAATTTTAGCTATGCGAACAAGCAAGGAGCGGTTCAACAATCTACTTTCAACAATTCGGGTGGATTTCAACCTCAACAACAACAATTCCAGCCGCGTCAACAATTTCAGCAACCACAACAATCAATGCAAAATCAAGGTTCCGATATCGATACAAAGCTTCAAACAATGATGCAAGGCATTTCTTCTATGTTTAAAGATAGTCAACAAGAAACCAAGAGTGCGATTAGGGAATTGCAGACACAAATGGGTTCTATGGCTACTGAGTTGAACCAATTGAAGGCACAAAATAGTGGGAAACTCCCTTCTCAACCTATTAACCCAAAAGAAGGTGTCAATGCGATTACGTTGAGAAGTGGTACACAACTTGTGCAACCCGAAGTTGCTGATTCGGGCAAGGTGGAAACACCAAAGGAACCTATTTTGGAGGAGAAGAATGAGGATTCTCCCCAAACTTCTGAGGTACCTATTCCTACTTATGTTCCTCTTTTACCTTTTCCTCGCAGATTTTGAAATTCTAAGAAGGAGGCGCTAGAAAAGGAGATTTTAGACGTTCTTAAGAAGATTCATGTGAACATACCACTCATTGATGCTATAAATCAAGTTCCGAAGTATGCCAAAGTGTTGAAGGACTTATGTACCAATAAGCAAAGGCTCAAAGGTAATGAAGTGCTTAGTGTGGAGGAGAATGCTTCGGCAATATTACAACACAAACTCCCACTGAAATGCAAAGACCCTAGCAGCTTTGACATCCCCGTCACAATTGGTACCACTACATTTAACAAAGCAATGTTAGACTTAGGTGCATCCGTTAATGTTATGCCTGCATCTATGTATAAGTCACTTGATTTAGGTCCTATCAAAAAGGCTGAAATTGTGTTGCAATTAGCCGATCGCTCTAATGTCTACCCAATGGGTATTGTTGAGGATGTTCTTGTGAAGGTTAATCAACTAGTATTTCCTACTGACTTTTGTGTGTTAGATATGGATGAAGGTTCACCGGACTCGTCTCTTCCATTGCTACTTGGGCGTCCCTTCATGAAAACGGCGAAGAGAATTATTAATGTGGATAAGGGAACGCTAACTATGGAGTTTGATGGAGAAGTAATACGTTTCAACATTTTCGAGACGATGAGATATCCTAGTGATGTCCACTCTTGCTTCTCCGTTGATGTTATGGATACGATGGCACAACAAATGTTTGAATTGAATGGTGAAGATGCTTTGGAAACCGTTCTAACTACATCCATTGATAATGGTGTAGAGTGTGGTATTGAGGTTAAAGAAGCCCTTGGTGATCTAAAATCACTACAAGGATGCCCGGAAACTCATAATATCTCTTTTATTTCTTTACCATGCAGTGATGAAAAGATTTTACCTTCTATTGTTAAATCTCCAAAGTTAGAATTGAAACCTCTTCCTAGTCACTTAAAGTACTTGTACTTGGGTGACAATGAAGAGTTACCTGTGATTGTTTCTAACGAGCTTAGTGAATTACAGGAGCAAAAACTTCTAAGGGTGCTAAGGAAGCACAAGACGGCCATAGGATGGACAATTGCCGATATCAAGGGTATTAGCCCTGCCGTTTGCAACTCCAAGAGCTAGAGGAGCTTCGCAATGATGCATTTGAAAGCTCGCGCATTTACAAGGAGAAAACTAAGGCATTTCATGATTCTATGATTTCTAGAAAAAAAAATTGTGTTGGGCAGAAAGTGCTTTTGTTTAATTCTCGTTTGCAATTATTTCCGAGTAAACTAAGGTCACGTTGGATCGGACCTTTTATTGTTACTAATGTGTTTTCTCATGGTGCAGTAGAAATTCGTAGCATAGCTACAGGAAAGGAGTTTAAAGTGAATGGACACCGGTTGAAACCATATTATGAGAACTTTACTTCCGAAGTTGTGGAAGGTGTGAACTTTGTGGATGCATTCTCGCTGGAGGAGTCTTAATGAACAAGGAGTACGTCGGGCTGACGACTTTAAACCAAGCGCTAAGTGGGAGGCAACCCACCGGTTTTGTATCTTTACCCTTATCTTTTTATTTTTATGCATTTGCTTTTATCTTTATTTTCTTTGTTTTTGCATATCATTTGCGGAATTTCCCACCTTGAACTCTCTTTGGATGATTCAATTTTACATTGAGGACAATGTAAAGTTTAAGTGTGGGGGAGCATTTATATGTTTGTATAGTTTGTTTTAGTATGTTTTATGCCTTTTTAAAAAAAAAAAAATCAGAAAAAATAGAAAAACCAAGAAAAAATTTGTGCTTTTTGAACTCCGAAATCTAGAAACTTGTGCCTTTAGGATGACACCATTAGTGGATGGAACCATTTTGAATGCAGGAGTTGAGGAACCAATTAACTAAATGGGACGAACATAGCTCATAATCATAAATACCATGATAGTTGTTACCATATCTCGGAATGTCACCATATCGCATTCTATTTTTGTTTTTCCATATTTATCTATTGTTCTCTAAGTGTTTTGGTGGGTCACTAAACATCGACGTGTTATTACTGCTAGGATGAAATAGAGTGATTGAGTTACTAGAAAAAGAAGAAGAAAAAATGAAAAAATATATGAAAAGAAAAAAGAAAAAAAAAAAGAGACCGACCAATTAGACCAAAACGGAATAAAATGACACTTGGGAATAGCAATATGTGTGAAACGTAGTCCCTGTCTCCGTCGCCTAAACAAGCGTGGAATGCAGGATCCAAGGCAACTATCATGTACTTGCTGACAAGAATCATGCGCTTGGGTCCAGTTTGATCCAATCATGTTGTCTAAAAAAAAATTGAAAAAGAAAAAAAGAAAAGAAAAAAAAGTATTATTTTGGTTGAATAAAGTCACTCCTGGTTCCCTTGTATATGCCAGTGAGTTGATGTAGAATTCAAACCAAGTAGCTCAATCCAATAGGAATAGGTTCATCTTGGCAGTGACCTTCAGACAGATATGGGAAACATCGAACACTTGTGAACATTCGCCAACATCTACATCTATATCCATCTTCTTAATCTTTTCATTGTGATTGTGGTTTGTTAGTTTCCGAGTATTGTGGCTTGTTCGACTATCTAATTAGAGTTTATTTACTAATATATGAATTGAATTTGCAAGGTACTTCCTCCTGTAGTCATCTTTGATTCGTTCATTGATTTGTCACAAATAGACGGAGTTGAAAATATAGGTTTTGTAGGCAGACCTCTTGTAAACCTTCACGAGACTATAAATCGTCCACTAGGGACACCTAGGGGTTTAAAGGCTTGTTATTTATGCTTAAAGTGACCGTAGCCTCAATGAGACGGAGTTGTATGTATTTGTTTTAGAATTGTTTTGTTTGATTTGCTCGAGGACTAGGAAAGTCTAAGTGCGGGGGAATTTGATAGGTGTCTAAAACACCTAATTTAATATCTAGTATTTATGCTTTCTTTGCTATTTTTCGTGTGAATTGTGTCTCTTATGTTTGATTTTGAGTTTACTAGGTGCAATGGAGTCATTTGAGGCGAAAGAAGGATAATTAGCCATTTGGAGATGAAAGGGCAAAAAGGTCATTTCATTAGCGACACTATCCGGATCCCGGTCACGGTTAAGGGGGATGCTACTGGGTGGCCCTTATCGAGATGACAAGACACTGATTATAACCTACAACCCTAAAATCAAGAGATTGTTCTCTCATTCACAAATCTCACCGGGAAATGAGAAGAAATAAACGCAGCTATTACTGCTTCATACCAGATCGAAAAATAAGAGAGGAAATGGAGGCCTTGTGTCTGAGTGCAGAGATGGTGCTTCTAATGGTGTTTGTAGTCAAGATTCAGAGACCGAGATGAAGGAATTGAGCAGGAATTAAGGCTGTTGTTAAATCGAGAGATGAGAGAATTCATGAGAGCTATTGAATCAGAACTGAGGAGAGAGATAGAGAAGTGGATGTTGGAGATTGATGAGGCTACAACAGATGAGAAGGATGTTGTAGGGGTTTGAGCTGGATTTGAGACTGATGAGATTCAAGGGTTTGTGGTCGAAGAAGCTAGGGTTTCAATGATAGAAATCAGGGTATGATTTAAGAGGCGAACGAAAGATGGGTTTGGACAGAATTCAAGTGCAAAAAGGATACAGAGCTCGGGGTATTGAATTGTTGGAAGTTTTGGTTGTTACATGGAATGGATGACTGAGCTAGGGATTTGGTGGCATTTAGAAGAGTTTGTGTAATGGGTTGGATGGAATTGAACCGGCAGGGATGGCCAGGTATGGTGTCTTTGATTATGGATGGTTATTGCAGGCATTAAGCTACATGTGTTGTAACAATTTGAAGCTGGAGATATAGAGTATGAGGCTGTACTGCAGCTGGAATGGACTGGTTGTTGCTTTATGGAAAATGGGGTTGAAGTATGGTGTTACTGCAGCTGCATTTGCAATGAGAATCAGCTAGAAATGAGTGGTGTAGTTGTTGAGGGAATTGGTGGTGCCATTGATACACAAGGTTCAAACCTAAGAAGTTGAAATGATGGTGAGAACAGTGCAATGAGGTTGGTAGCTGGGTGCAATGGGAAGTGAAGTTGCAGTGAGGCTATGGAAGGTTGCAATTTGTGTTGCTGTGCAAGGAAGTACAGTCTGTGATCTGAGCAGGCTATGGAAGCTTATTTTAGTTGAGCTTGTGTAGGTGGTGCTACAAGGAAATGCAAGAATTGAAGCTTCTGGGTAGAACTGAGAAACATCTACAGTAGCAGAAGCAAAATGGGGAAAGTAAGCAGGAAGAGAAGCAGCGTCTGTGAATGCACCAGTAGTGCAAGTTGTGAAATTACAGTGGGGCTATAGATTGATGAAGCTACAGGAAAGTGATGAGATGGATGCTGATCTGTAATGAGGAGTTTGTGTTTTCTGGGAGAGAGATCTTGTGGTGGTGGTTCTAGCTTAAGTGGGAGTGAAGAAGCAGCTTAATTGCAGGGGTGATTATGGATGGTTCTGAAGTGAAGCTTAGTTGGCATTGCAACTGTATAGATATAGAATATGCAGTGGGAAATGGAAGCTACGATGCTGTGAAGAGCAATTTCATGAAGCTGCAGAATGGAACTGAAATTGCAGCATGGTGTATGCCGTCGACAAGGGAAGAAGGAGGTCAAACAAATGGCAGTGGCTAGTGTTCACAGATGAACTGGGTTGTCACAAGCTGTGGATTGTGGTAATGAAGTGCAGCTGGAGATGGTTTGGCTATGCACAAGAAGTGGAATAGGGGATAGATGGTGGTGCTGTGTGGTTGGATGGTTTGTTGTTGGCTGCGCAGTTGATAACATGGTGTGAAGGTGGAGTTGCTTCTGGAGCTACAGATTTCAGGTGCAAAGCTACAACAAATCAAGGTAATCGAGTCGCATCTGGAGTTTCTAAGCAAGGGACAAGTTGGTGTCGCAGGAACGGAATATGTTGCAGCTGAGCTGCAATACAGTGAGTTATAGGTTATGAACTACAGGGAATATGCTATACAATGGTTTGATGTGTGAACTCAGTGTAGTTAGTTCAAGGTGGTTGTGGTCAAGAGAAGTGACAGAATTTGTCCTGAACATGTTCTAAAATATCGCAGAAACTGTGCGAAAACGCAGGTAAAATAGCGAGCCGGTGGAAATAGTTCCGGTTGTCAGATTTCTGAACCGGAAGTGGGGATCGCAATGTTTCAGTCAATCATGAAGTGGGTTCGAGTCGGATGCAAGAATTGATGGCTGGAAGTATGAGCTACACGTCGCGCTTTTGGGTTCGTTTTCGCAAGAATAAAAATTGAATTTAGATGGGTGTTGCAAATGTTTGAAATACAGGAAAACAAAGTTGAGTTACTGGAAGTGCAGAATTACTTGGTGATAGTTTCAGATGGTAAAAGTGATCGGAGAAAATTTTCCGGATACCGGATTCCGGTGATGACGTCAGCACTCCGGCGACCAGTTTTGGACCCAAATTTTCCAGAGACATATTTCTCACACCTGGGCTTGGTGGACTAGTAGATGGACGTGGACTTGAAGATTTTGAAGACTTTGACCTATTTTTGGAAAGCAAAGGGCTATAAAAAGAGAGTTTCTACAACAAAGACACAACGTTTTATTCTATTCTTGGAGATTTTGCAGAGAACTACTTCTAGGGTTTGCTTTCTTTTATGTTTCATAGTCTTCCTTTGAATATTTTGATGATGAACTCCATGAATATGAGTATCTAAATACAATAATTGGTTATGGGATAAAAAGTTGATTTCTTCAAGCATGTTATTTGATTCTATGAATTAGTTTTATCTCAATTTTATCGTTTATGATTCATCGTTTATATTATCATATGATTTGAATGCTAGTTTGGTTTAGTCCGGAATCAATTGGATTTGTTTTCATCTCTAAAGCTATATTAGGGTTTTCAATACGTAAAAGTTGTTTGTCCCTGATTTCTAGTAGCAACTTGTGGTTAATACTTGTAGTGATACATCTTTTTAATCGCATATGAATCATAACCTTTGTTAAAACGAATTAGTGCTTTTACACGTTTGTTTGCATCGATTAGTCTTATTTCATAGAACTTATTGCTCTTCGGGAGTTAAATCTAATTGTGCTTTTACACTTTAGGTTGCTTTTTAAGAAGATTTCACGATAGCATCTTTTAATGTTGTTTGTGATAAAATCAGGAAATAAACGGGATACTCTTGCGATCAAGATATCCTAGGACTTTTGATAATTGAGAGATTAAATACCAATTCTAATCATAGATGAAAAATACATGTTTGTGAATGATACTATCCCTTAACCAATATCTTCTTCTTATTGATTATTCCAACTATTTACTGCGCTTTATTTAGTATTATTACTTTGATAAAAACAAAAACACAACTTGGGTTATTTGGTTACATAAGAATCTGAAAATTGCATAACAACAATCGCCTCTCTGTGGATACGAACTCTTTCTTATCGAATACTATATTCATAATTAGTAAAGTGAGGAAGTGAATTATATTTGTGTCGTCTGATAAGCGATCAGTTAACCGTCGGAAGTCACCATCGTAAACAAGAAGGCAATGGAATCAAGTTCATAAGTCTCATCATCATTAACCTCTACATGAACCCTCAAATGGTCGTGAATGCATGGTGAAGAAGATGATAGCGGAAACCCCTTATCCAATTAGCAGGTGCTCTTAGTATTTATCTTTCAGTTGTCAGTCTTGTTCAGTTTCCGCTTCACTCCCATTATGCTGTCAGTTCCGAGGAACCAATAAGCTCAACTTCTCCTCTCACCTATAACTTCTCCATACGACGTCGGATTGACTCCATTCTTTCATCGTTTGCTTCGCCTTTTCTTCCTCTTCACGATGATATTAAGAACTCCTCGATTTGGATGAGTTTCACTTTGTCTTTGTCCCTTCTCCACTTGCGGCTAACTTCTTTTATTGCACAATAACGTGCAAATTCGCTTCTTTTAGATGATTCACCTAGCAAAACATAAATAAGAGAAAACAAGAGTAATATACAATAATTTGCAAGAAGCTAAGAAATTACTAGCATGGATTCGACACTAAATATATGCAAAATAGGAACTTAACGAATTCCCCCACACTTGGCTTTTGCTTGTCCTCGAGCAAACTATCTAAAATACAACAACTCCATGTCGCCGAGGATACGATTGCACTTAGCATGTGCAACAGGCCTTTAAACCCATAGGTGTCCCTAGTGGATGAGTTATAGTCTCGTGAGGGCTTACGAGAGATATACCCACAAAACCTACTCCAACTTCAAAGAGTTCCAGCTTCCCAAGCATCCAAAGAGCTATGAGGACATAGAATTTTTGCATGCTAGTAATAAGAAGTTAGAAATACCAAAGAACATATTCATTATTAAATATTGAGTGAGAAATAACCACACCATAATGAGAGAATGCGTGTTTGAGAGAGATCAATAAGCATTTCTCCTCGACTTCTGCCTCACTCAAAAGGATTTTATGATAATTGCACTCAATAAGACGACTTTTTTATGGGTCTCACATGTGTGCAGGTAGGAATGAAGAGAGAATCCTACACATGTTGAATGGTGGGAAGGAAACCTTCCGAATTATTTCTGGAGACCCCACAAAATCGTGGGAAATAAAAGATATTTTCTGATGATCTCTAAGAAAGGAAATCAACCACTATAGCAAGGATGAGAGTACTTACCACTTTCACATATAATTGCAATGATGAAAGCACCACTCTTACAGCATCCAATAGAAACGTCTTCCTTCGTCTTCTTAGTCTTCGTCTTCGGTCTTCAACTGTTGATGATAAACTCTTGAAATTGTAGAACTTCGACAATTTGTAACTCTTTTCCTCTATTTCTTGTTGCTTGAAACTTCTTTATAGATTTTTCTTCCCCATGGCCTTATTGAACAAATAACAAACTAATGCAAATCTTTTTATTTATTTTTTGTACTTTTTTTAATATATATATATATATATATATATTTAAACAAAAAGATTGCAACTACAAAAATAATAACGAAATTAAAATAACATGGCCATGAAAGAAGTACTTTACCACTTTGATCTTCACAACCTGTATTGTCTTGTATCATAAACTTCAACAATTCTCATTTTTTGATTTTCTTCGCTCTTTTAAATAAGTCTTCGTACTTGGATATAGAATCTCGCTCATTGTATGTTGCTCTACTTGGATATGAAATTTTTTATTCCTTGTATTGTTGCTTGTAAACCTCAAACTTTTTCAACTTTCCTTGCAGATTTTGATGTCGCTCCATTATTGATGATGATGTGTTTCTATGGACCTGTTGTTGGCGAGAGAGAGAATGGTGCTAATTGCAAATCAAACTACAAGAAGGTGGTTTTCATCTATAGACGTCACCCTCATGATTGACAAAATTAGCACTAAAGAGATCAAAAAATAGTGCTGAAAATGGTGTGAATTTGGGTAGCTCACCATTCTACCCGGAATTAATGTACGGTGACACACACTCAAAAGAAATCTCTTTAGTCAGCTACAAAGAAAATTCGGTCTGGTGCCTCGGTTGATATGAAAATAGGTAGTCTCCACTAATGATTGATCAGCAACTCTAATAATGCATTTCTCCATGCTCTTAATCTGCATCACCAGCATGATTAAATCCATTATTTAACACTTCGTAAGAAATCCCGAACGTAGTTCCCTAACACTTCCAAGTTCAGTTATGTCGGTCAGAATCTCTATGTAAACATACCTAGAAGTATGCTAGTGACTCTAAAATATCTACAAGTTGAAAGTTTTTTATGCAAAATTTTGAAAAATCTATATGAAAATTACTCCCCCACACTTAAACTTCACATTGTCCTCAATGTGTAAAACCGAAAGTTCTGAATTCTGACGTAACAACAGATAAAATGCAAGAACTGTGCACATTGGAAAGGAATTTGGAAAAACTCCATTTCAAAAAAGTTGTTCTTCTACGTGTTTTATACGAAGTGTCAAAAGGGAACAGTGTTTCGATAAACAGTCTGACATTTATGGTCTCTAGACTGAAATACGCGCACTCTGAATTTTTCTGACGAAAAGATATTCATCATAATTCTCTTCTAAAATAGATTTCGGACTCAATAAAATTAAACATGAGGATGCAAATATGATATGAAAATATAAGAAAAATAAAATAAAAAAGATAGAGATACAAAACCGATGGGTTGCCTCCCATTTAGTGCTTAGTTTTACATCCTCGGCCCGACTTTGCATTCTCCTTACTACTCCTCCAGAGGGAATACATCACGAAGATCAATCACATCCACATTCTCCGTAGGGAAGTTTTCGTAATATGGCTATAATATATGGCCGTTTACTTTGAATATCGTCCCTTTCGTGAGACTGGTAACTTCAATTGCACCATAAGGAAAAACATTAGTAACAACAAACGGTCCACTCCAACGTGACCTTAGATTACCGGGAAATAACTTAAGACGAGAATTAAATAGAAGAACTTTTTGTCCCACAACAAAACTCTTTCTAGAAATCATCATGTCATGAAAAAGTTTAGTCTTCTCCTTGTAAATTCGAGCACTCTTGTAAGCATCATTACGTATCTCCTGTAGCTCATTAAGTTGTAACTTTTTATGTTTCCCCGCATTGTCATAATCCATGTTGCATATATTTATCGCCCAATAATCCTTATGTTCAAGTTCAACCAGATGATGACAAGCTTTTCCATACACCAACCGATATGGAGACATACCAATCGGTGTTTTGTATGCCGTTCTATACGCCAAAAGTGCATTGTTGAGTCTATAACTTTAATCTTTCCGTGTTGTGTTAACAGTTTTCTCCAAGATGGACTTGATCTCACGATTTGAAATTTTAGCTTGCCCACTAGTTTGTGGGTGATATGGCGTACCGACCTTGTGATTTATGTTGTACTTCTTGAGAAGAGCATGGAATGATTTCTTGAAATGCGAGCCTCCATCACTGATAACTACTCTTGGTATACCATGTCTAGAGAAAATATATTTCTTCACAAACTCACAAACAACTTGAGAATCATTAGTAGGGGTGGAAGATTTGCACCTTGGTATAATCCACAGCAAAAATTATATAAAATTTTCCATTTGAATTGACAAAAGGACCCATAAAATCAATTCCCCACACATCAAATATCTCAACAGTGAGAATTTGGGTGAGTTGCATTTGATTTCGTGCACCTAGATTGCTCGTTCGTTGACATCTATCACAAGATTTGCAAAAATTATACGTATCCTCAAACAAGGTAGTCCAATAAAAGCCACTCTCAAGGACTTTGATAGCGGTACGTTTAGCACCAAAATGACCATGACAAGCATAAGAATGAAAAAAACATAGAATTGACTGAAATTAAGAGTTTGGTACGCACCTGCGGATAATTTGATCAACACTATATTTCCACAAGTAGGGCTTATCCCACACATAATGCTTGGCTATTTTCTTAAGCTTTAGCTTTTGAAAAGTAGACATTGTACTAGGTACTTGCCTTGTAACCAAATAGTTCACTATATCAGCATACCAAGGTGTTGATTATTCAATCGAGAAAAGTTGTTCGTCTGGAAAACGATCTTGTAAATGAAGTTCTTCTTCGGAAAAAACAAGTCTATTAAGATGATTAGCAACAGTATTTTCAACACCTCTCTTATCTTTGATTTCATAATCAAATTCTTGCAACAACAATATCCACCATATAAGTCTTGGCTTAGCTTCTTTCTTCTTAAGTAGGTACCTAAGTGTTGCATGATCGGAATATACAACCACTTTTGCACCCACCAAATATGATCTAAATTTTTCAAGTGCAAACAATATAGCCAACAACTCCTTTTCAGTGGTAGAATAGTTAATTTTAGCATCATTTAGGGTCCTAGATGCATAATAAATCACATTGGACAGCTTGTCCACTCTTTGACCCAAAACAGCTCCAACTGCGTAGTCACTTGCATCACACATCAATTCAAATGGCAAACTCCAATCCGGTGACTTGATAATCGGTGCAGTTGTCAACAATTCTTTCAATTTATTAAGGGCTTCTTTGCACTCCTTGTTGAAGTCAAAAGCAACCTCTTTTTGCAACAATTTGCACATCGGCTGTAGGACCAGAATATCGCCACAACAATATTCTCACGATAGAAACGACACTTCTACGAGGAACCAAACATTTCTATAATTATTAACAACACTTTGACGAGAATGTCGCAAGATAGATCAATGACATTTGGCGAGTGTCACAAAAGAATAATATAACGGTTGACGACTGAAGATATATGAGAAGAATAAGTATGTTCCATGATGATTACAAAGTTGGCGATGGTGAAGACTAAAGTTATGGCGATGAGATCGCATAGTAGATCCGAATTAAGGGGAAATCTTAGCTGTCTTCCACTATGTATTTTCCTATATAAAGGGTTCGACTAAATCCAGAAAAGGGGGATGTACTTTTGAGAGCTGAGAGAATTTTGAGGTGAGAGAAACTCCATAAAGAAAGTTGTACTTCTGAGTTTTGATATTTCTTGTAAATCTTCCTGAAAGTGAATTAATAAAAGTGTTGTTGATTCATCCACAATTATGACTTAGTTTTCATAGATTCTTGACAAGGGTGTAGTGTGGGAAATCCTGCAACTACATTTTGGCGCCTGAAACAGGGATTGAATTAACGAAAATAGAAGAAAAAGCGAAGAAGAAGATAAAAATTGTTCAAGATTAAGGAAATCATTAAGTAAATTGGTGAGAAAATTGAAGGAAGAATGATCAGAATCAAAAAGGATTGTAGAAAATTGAAAGGTGATGTAATAACAAAAGAAATGATTGATAGATTTCATGAAAATATCAAGGGAAGAATACATAAAAGGGATTTTGAAGGAAGGAAGATTATGACAGTGGAGAAGGTATCATCATTGAAAGATTGGGAAAAACAAGAAATCACGTTTACAGCAGCAGAAATACTAGAAGAAGATTTAAGTCATACATATCCATTGGTGGTCACAGTAACCACTATACCAATGAGAAAGGAGAAATCGATAAAATCTGAAGAAGAATGGGCTATGAATAGAACTTTAGTAGACACGGGAAGTTCTGTAGACATGATATTTTATCATACCTTCAAGAAGATGGGATATAAGGATGAAGAAATGTCTCATTCAACATATTATGTTCATGGCTTTGGAAAGACTATAACAAAACCTAAAGGCGAGATAATGGTACGAATTTCACTAGGAGAAATTGAAACACAAATATCATTATGTGTGGTAGATGTAGAATCGTCGTACAATATGATACTGGGAAGACCGTGGATACATGCAATCAAGGTTGTGGCGTCAATATTACATCAATGTATTAAATTTCCTATGCCTAGTGGAATAGGAGAAATTATAGGAGATGTGAATTTCGCGAGATTGTGCTACCAAATTGAAGTAAGAAATTGTGAAGAACGTCCAAAGCTGCAAAAAGCTCGCAGAAAATTGAACAGAGAAGCAAAGAAAGAAGAGGAATATAAAATTTACATGATAAGGGAAAAAGAAGGAAAAGGGATACCAAGTGAAGTTTCGCGAGAAGAAGATGAATTCGCGAGAGAAATGAAAACTCCAACACCAATGGGAGAACCTGAAGCTAGTTACACCGCAGCAGAGCCAACAAAGAAAATAAATATCGGGAGCGAGGAAGAGCCTAAAATACTGAAAATTAGGACTAAAATGGAGGAAGACGAAGAAGAAAGAACAATAAATCTCTTCCGAGAATACAAATACATCTTCGCATGGAGTATGGATGAGATGCCAGGGATAGACCCTTCAGTAGCATGTCATAAATTAGAGATCAACAAAGATGTGAGACCATTTAAACAAATAATCATAAAAATTGCAACAACATACCATTCTCAAATAGAAGAAAAACTACAGAAAATGCTTGATGTAGGAATTATAAGACAAGCAAAATATCCAGATTGGATTGCAAATATGGTGGTGGTACCAAAGAAAAATAAAGGGATAAGAATTTGCATAGACTTTACTGATTTAAATAAAGCTTGTCCTAAAGATAGTTTTCCATTACCAGATATTCCACAAATGGTTGAATCAGTAGCGGGAAATGATAGAATATCTTCATTAGACGGATATAAAGGATATAATCAAATTCCCCCATGCAGAAGAAGATCAAGAGCATACAACATTTTTTTCTCCAAGAGGGTTATATTGCTATACAAAGATGCCTTTTGGCTTACAAAATGCTGGTGCAACATAACAAAGAATGGTGGAGAAAGTGTTCGCAAAATGGATACATAAAACATTAGAAATGTACGTGGATGACATGTTGATTAAAATCAAAGAAGCTAAAAATCATGTACAGGATTTGAAAGAGATTTTCGATCAAATGCGATAATTCAACATCAAAGTGAACCCAGAAAAATGTACTTTTGGAGTAGCTTCAGGGAAATTTTTGGGTTATATTGTATAAAAAGAAGGAATACAAGTTGATCCAGAAAAGGTACAAGCAGTTCGCGATATGCCAACACCAGCGACAGTTAAATATGTGCAAAAACTGAATGGACTCTTAGCCTCGCTGGGAAGGTTTATTTCGCGATCATCAGACAAGTGCAAACATTTTTTCTATATACTCAAGAAGGGAACAAAATTTAAATGGACAGATGAGTGTGAAAAGGATTTTCAAGGAATTAAAGAACAACTGATGAACATATCTATTTTACAAAAGTATGAACCAGGAGAAGATCTATTGATCTATCTTGCGACAACCACATACACGTTAAGTGCCGTGTTACTGCGAGTAGATGGGGGGGGGGGGGGGTGGAAAATCCAATTTATTATATCAGCAAAACATTTAATTCAGCAGAGAGAAATTATTCGAAGATTGAGAAACTAATTTTAGCATTGGTACACGCAACTTTTAAGCTTCGAATTTACTTCCAAGCGCATAAGGTCAAAATGTTAACGAGAGTGCCAATTGAATCGATGATGAAAAATTCGAAAAGATCAGGCAGAGTTGAGAGATGTAATGCGCAAGTAGGGCACTTTGATATTCAATATGAAATTCTATCCTCACAAAAATCACAAGTTATCGCAGATTTCTTAGCTGAATTTCCTTTAGAAGATGACGAAGCTGTAGAAGAAATGATGGATATAGACGAAGAACATGGGGACCCAAAAGAGCTATTAACAGAACCTGACAGATGGGAAATATTAGTGGATGGATCGTCAAATGGAGAAGTAAATGGGATTGGAGTTGTTTTCATTTCACCAGAAGGAGAATAAACAGATTTTTCGTTTCGATTAGAATTTGCATCCACTAATAATGAGACAGAATATGAAGTTGTAATCCATGCATTAAATTTTGCGATAGAAATGAAGTTGGAAAATGCTAGAATCACCAGAGATTCACAATTGGTTATTCGCCAGATAAAGGGAGAGTATACTACAAATGAACCATCTTTGAAGAAGTACAAAAAACTTGTTGAAGAATTGTCTGCGAGGATTCCAAAAATAAAATGGAGACACATATCAAGGAAAGATAGTAGGCTTGCAGATGATTTTTCTTTCATATCAAGTATGATGACGAACCCACTTGGGAGATGCATAAAAATTCAAACACTTTTACAACTGGCAATAAACAAAGAGGAAGAAGAGGTAGATGTAATGATGGTAGAACCTGACGAGGAAGAAATAGGGAATAATGCTACAGATTGGCGATCAGATCTTCATGCTTATTTGGCGAGAGGAGAAATCCCCAGAAATCGATTATAAGCACATAAATTAAAAAGTAGAGCAACCAATTATGAATTAAAAGATGGGATATTATATCGCAGATCTTTTAGTGGACCATCGCTAAGATGTTTGACGAGAAAATAAGGGCAAAAGGTGCTAAAAATGTTGCATAGTGGTGATGCTGGTAATCACAGTGGGGGTAGATCTTTAGCATATAAAACAAAGATTCAGGGTTTTATTGGCCATATATGCATGAGGATGCAAAGCAGCTCTCAAGGCGTTGTGAATATTGTCATCGATTTGGGAAAAAGATACATGCACCAGGAGCACCATTATCATCTTCATCAAGCGTATGGCCATTTGGAAAATGGGGATTGGATATTGTGGGACCATTTGTACCTGGGTATGGACAGAGAAGATATCTGATTGTTGCAACAGATTATTTCACAAAATGGGTAGAAGTAAAGGCAGTACAACATATTCGCGATAAAGATATTTTTACATTCATATTTGAAAACATAATCTGCAGATTTGGAATTCCATCACAATTAGTATCTGATAATGGAAAGCAATTTGAGGGACAGAATATAGAATTGTTACTCAATGCATTTAAGATAAAATGTGGAAAATCTACTCCTTTATACCCGCAAGCAAATGGTCAGGCTGAGGCAACTAATAAGACAATCGCAGACATCTTAAAAAAGAAGTTAGAAGGTTATCACAAATCATGGTGAGAGCAAGTGCATAATGCAATATGGGAATATAATACAACTAGACGAGAAGCAACTGGAATGTCACCTTTTTGTTTAACATATGGAGTTGAAGATGTTTTACCAACGGAAGTTGATATCCCTACAACAAAAAAGAGAGGCATGGGAGAAAAATCTAAGTGCTGGCATGATTTTACATAAGTTAGATGAACTAGAAGAAAAGAGAGAAAAAACTCTACAACATATGGAAAATTATCAGCGAAGATTAGCTCGTGAGTACAACAAACGAGTCAAGAAACGTCAATTCCATCCTGGCGATCTAGTTTTGCGAGAAACACCAAGATATCAACAGGAAAGTGGTGGAAAATTAGCGAGAAAATGGGATGGACCATAAATCATTAAAGAGATAATTGGAAATGGAGCATACAAATTAATGGATCCAGAGGGAAGAGATGTTGGGCAAAGACTTGATAGACCATGGGATAGATTGTTTCTAAAAAGGTATTATCAGTAGCAATTTCTGTGAGGTAAGAAATACTAATGTAAGATAAAACAGTTAAAAAATTCTTCTTTCTCTATCACAATTTATGCGAACATCATCGCAAGAACAGCGAATAAAATTTCGCAGAGATTAAAATAATGGGACAAACCTTTATGGCGTGCACCCTAGTTCGCGAGTAAAATTTTTTAAGAGGCAAATGTAAGAATAAGTTTACATTTCCGGAACCTCGAGTCATGCAGATGTTGGGGTTAAAGAAAACCTATCCGGAGAGAGATCTTGGTTTTCCAACTATATAAGGTTATACCCTGGTTGGGCGACCGAGAATCTCTTACAAGAAGTGCAGAGTATGACCAAGGCGCCGAGGTACACGGTTGAGCCAAGGGTGCCCGGAGCGTACGAAACTCTCTTGCCATCCTTGGTAAGTCTTGGCTACAATGCACTTGGCTTGAAGAAAACCCCACTTAGGGTGCAGTCTTGTAACTATAAGCTATATAGGCATAAAGGACAAGAGGCTGTGAAAACAACTGGTTGTTGGCAAATCCGGATGGGGGAATCTAGTCTTGTATGGCCGATGTGACCTCCTTGAAGGGGCAACCAGGGGGAAGATAAGGGCGACACCCTCCATTAGGGAGCTGATAAGTGTCTTAAGACGGAAATGTCATGGGGCTTTATGGTTGCAAGATCATTTAAGCACATTATATTGTCAAGACGGCAATGTCATGAGGCTTTGTTTTCGCGAGAAAATATAGACTTGTCATATTGTCGCATAGATATTGAAAAGTATTGATAAGATAAGATCAATGGGTCAATACATATAAATGTAAAGACGTCCTGTGATCTTGTCGCAGAAAAATATTCAAGGTTGGCAAAATAAGACCTTTAACTAGGAAGGCATAATAAGACCAACAGATTAATATTGAACATTAATTATTTTATTTGAGAATGCAAGAAAAATCTATTCATCGCAGGAGGCAGATTACTTCAGAAAATATCTATTCAACATCATATAATTCACCATCTAAAGAAAGATATTAGAGGGCAAGAAGAGGAATGAGCAAGTAAAATCTTAATATCTTCCTTGAGAAGATTCAACACAGACAACAGGACAAATTAAAAAAGTCATCCAAGTTACATTCCTTGCAAAAAAAAAAAGGCAGGAAGAGAAAGCAAAAATGAAACTCAAACTTTAGCGACAGGCTCGTTAGTATTCTTCTCGCCAGAAGATTATCATTCTCTCCAGCAGATTTATCAGTATCGCCATCATTCTTTTCAGTATCACCAGCATCCTTTCCTTTGTGAATTTCTTCTTCTCTAGGAGAGCCTTCGTCTTCTTCTGGTTTATCTTCTTCAGCTTCTTCTTCTCCTTCAGTGGGTGTATCTTCTAATCTTTATCCATAGGAATGGGAATTTCATCATCCTCAACTTCTAGAGGAAGAACAGATTCAGGAGGGAGAGAATGGGAGATCAGAATCTTATTCAACAAAACTTCGACAGAAAGATGAACTTTGCGAAGAAAGCCTCTATCACGGTTTCTAATCTCCATATTCTTGAAGTACTCAAGATAATCAAGCCTTCTTTCTGCCTTATCGCGAACGTCCAAACAATCGGAAATAAGAGTCTTGTTTTCTTTGCGAACCTTATCTAATTTCTCATTAAAGGCAGTAATAGCAGCAAGATGGCTTCTTTCAGATTCTGCGAATAACAAAAATGACAAGGAAATATTCAAATGAAGATCTAACGAGAAGTAAAACATAGGAATTTATCAGAAAAATCAAAAATTGAGGCAGTCAACTGACTACCTTCTTTTTGAGAGGTTAAATTTTGATTAATGTAAAGAAACAATTCTCCCACTGATTCATAGCATCGTCAAATTTATCGCCAACCATACCCTTCAGGAGAGATTTCATGTTTTCTTCTTTGGTGCGAAGATAAAGGTTTTCTTTTGCTAGTAAAGAATGAGATTTCTCTAATTGGGAATACTGATCTTTAAGTTCATTAGATTTTAAACTAAGAGTTAATCTACCCTTGATAAGTTTATCCTTCTCAGCAGCAGATGATTCAGTTACTTCCTTGAGTTCATCTTTAAGGGAGCGAAGAGATTGCTCTTGATTATCGCAAATTCTTTGAAAATTATCTAATTGTTGCGAGGAAGCCGCCATCAAACTTGAAAAATTATGTTTTTCTTGGGATAAAGTTTTATTCTCATCTGATAAAGATTCCATCGCCAAATCAGTCTTAAATAACAAATATGAAAGGCGAGCAACTTCGCTACACAATAAATTTTGGCTTTGTGACAATTGATTATTCTCATTAGTAAGATTATTTATGTGATCAATTGAGTAAGTATAAAGATTATCTAATCTACTATGTTGGTCCATCCAAGACTCTTTTTCAGCGCGAGCTTCTTCAGCGATTGATTCTAATTCAAATATCCTCATTAAACGATTCCGATTTGAAGCTAAATAAATAAACCAAACATTTAAAAGGAATGGAGTGTAAAAAATAGGGAAGATGAGAAATTATTAGAATGGGGAGACAAAAAGATAGAGGCAGGAAAACTATACCTTTCAGCTCGTCATTATGTCTGCGAAAATTCTCGCACTCAAGTAAAGAATTGCGAAGCATATGATTCAGAGTGTTAAGTTTTAACTTGAAGGCTTTTCCTTAGAGCTTCAACTTCATATTCCAAGGATGCTCGCGAAGAAGAATTATCAGAGCCAAAATACTTGAGTAAAGTCTCACAAGCTTCATATTGAAGAGAATCAGTGGAAGACTTTCTAGCGTTATCTAAGATATTAGATAAAATTTTAAAAGCAATATCAACTCCAGCAAAGGTTTCATTTTATGGAAGATGAGAGGATGAAGTAGTAATGATAGCAAGTTGATGATTTGAATCATCTGCGATGGATGCATTATGAGAAGGAGGAGTTTTTGGGAAAGTGACAGTTGAAGGTAATATTGGACTAGAAGGAGCTTCAGCCACAACATTTGTAGGGATTTGATTTGTCAAATTTTCTGAAGGAAGGGGGGGTATTAGTAGCGAGGTTCTCGCAGACAGAAGAAGGAGGATTAGATTGTAAGGGTGTGATGATAACTCTCCTAGATGATAACTCAGGAATAATGATATCATATTCAAAAGTTTTATTGCGACGGGATTTTTTATGAGGTCTAGCGATGTTCTCGTCATTCTGCAAATAATAATTTAGATAAGAAACAGAGGCAACAATATTGTTATTAAGATAAAATGTGTTTCTTACTACCTTATCATTCGCAGAATCCTTCTTCCTCCTCTTCTCAACAAGCTTCATGAGGGAATTAGGGTTTGGAATTTCAGAATGGGCGATTGGGTTAGCTCCTCTAAAGGAAAACATGATAAGATTTATAATGAATTAAATCAGGAAGATCGAAGAGCAGAAGTGAAAAAGTAATTCAAATAGGTAATATAATCGAAATACATACCTTGACGTTTCCATTATAACAGTAGCAGGTGAATATGAAGATAAAGAAAAGTTGCAGACGAAAAGAGAAATAAACAGACAAAGAAGATGAAGAAGTAAAAAGAGAAAATTATTTTCGTAACTCAGATCCACCTTTTATAGACAAGAGCAGTAGGACCCATTAAGAGGACACGTGTTAAAAAATAGATACAACACGTGTAGGCGATTAAAATAAATAAACGGAGGTTTGTCGAGAAGAAAACTTATAAAGAGAGAAGTTACGAGCATCATGAAGAGTTTAAAGTTCTCATATCTTATCTTCTTCGCATAAAAGACATGAGAAGAGGCAAGATGTAGGACCAGAATATCGCCACAACGATATTCTCACGATAGAAACGACACTTCTACGAGGAACCAAACATTTCTATAATTATTAACAATACTTTGACGAGAATGTCGCAAGATAGATCAATGACATTTGGCGAGTGTCGCAAAAGAATAATATAACGGTTGACGACTGAAGATATATGAGAAGAATAAGTATGTTCCATGATGATTACAAAGTTGGCGATGGTGAAGACTAAAGTTATAGCGATGAGATCTCAGAGTAGATCCGAATTAAGGGGAAATCTTAGCTGTCTTCCACTATGTATTTTCCTATATAAAGGGTTCGACTAAATCCAGAAAAGGGGGATGTACTTTTGAGAGCTGAGAGAATTTTGAGGAGAGAGAAACTCCAGAAAGAAAGTTGTACTTCTGAGTTTTGATATTTCTTGTAAATCTTCCTGAAAGTGAATTAATAAAAGTGTTGTTGATTCATCCACAATTATGACTTAGTTTTCATAGATTCTTGACAAGGGTGTAGTGTGGGAAATCCTGCAACTACATCGGCATTGGGATTTTGGAGAAATCTTTGATAAACCGCTGATAAAAACCTGCATGACCAAGAAACGAGCGAATCTCCATCACCAAAGTGGGGTATTGTAAGTTCCTTATTAAGTCTATATTTGCTTTGTCGACTTCGATCCCTCGAGAGGACACAATGTGACCAAGTATAAGTCCATGGTTTACCATAAACTAGCATTTCTCCCAATTTAAAACAAGATTAGTGTCTATGCATCTTTTTAGCACGAGTTCAATATTATTTAAACAAATATCAAATAAATCACCATAAATACTAAAGTCGTCCATAAATACCTCAATGATGCTTTCCACGTAATCAGAAAATATACTAACCATACATCTCTGAAAAGTGGCAGGCGCATTGCAAAGACCAAACGGCATCCGTCTATAGGAAAACGTACCAAAAGGACAAGTAAAACTAGTCTTCTCTTGATCCTCCAGTGCAATAATAATTTGATTATACCCCGAATAACCTTCCAAAAAGCAATAATATGAGTGTCCCGCTAACCTCTCTAGCATTTGATCAATGAAAGGCAAAGGAAAGTGATCATTTCTAGCTGCGGCATTAAGCTTTATATAGTCTATGCATACTCTCCATCCTGTCTGAACTCTTGTAGGAACAAGTTAATCATCTTGATTTCTAACAACAGTGATACCCGATTTATTAGGCACCACTTGCACCGGACTAACCCATTTGATGTCATAAATTAGGTAAATTACCCCCACACTTAGTAATTTGAGGATCTCTTTCTTCACGACCTCCATCATTGGGGGATGAATCCTGCGATGAGCATCACGTACCAGCTTGCTATCATCTTCCGTAAGAATTCTATGCATGCACATTGATGGACTAATACCTTTGATGTCAGCAATAGTCCAACCAATTGTCGTTTTGTGCTCCTTCAGAACCCGAATTAGACGTTCTTCTTGTATGGCAGTGAGGTTATTTGAAATGATCACCAAAAGCTCCTTTTTATCACCCAAATATGCATACTTTAAGTGATTGGGAAGAGGCTTCAATTCTAGTTTAGGTGTCTGCACAACATAAGGTAAAGGAACCGCATTAGTTACGGGTAAAGAAATATAAGAGATATTACCCGTTCGAGCTTCTTGTAATGTTGTTAAAGCACCACACATCTCCACTAGATCTTTGACTAAGTCGACATCCAAATTCAGTTTCCCATGAACGTCCAAATCAATGCTATTTCGCAACACAACTCCAAGTTCATCTTCATTGCTCAAATCAAACATTTGTTGTGCTAACGAATCAATAACATCAATAGAGAAAGCGGAGTGCTCATCAGTAAGATAACGCATGGATTCAAATATGTTGAAGCGAATGATATCCTTATCAAATTCCATAGTGAGCGTACCATTGTCCATATCAACCTTCGTCTTTGCAGTTTTCATAAACGGTCTCCCAAGAAGTAACGAAGTAGATGAACAATTATCTCCATTATGCATATCCACAATGTAGAAATCAACCAGAATGATTAACTGATTCACTTGAACTAACACGTCCTCCACGAATCCTTTAGGATATATATTGGACTTGTTTGACAATTGAATAGTTATCTTTTCCTCTTTTAAAGGTCCAAGATTCAAAGAATCATAAACATCGGCTGGCATAACACTTATGGATGCTCCAAAATAAAACAAAGCACGCTCGAATCGTCGTTTACCAATAGTAATTGGCACTGTGAAGCCACCCGTATCTTCATACTTTACAGGCATCTTATTCAATAGCATAGCTTTTGCACTTTCGCCCAACTGAGTTATTTCATTAGCAATCAACCTATCCTTCCTTGTACACAAATCCTTCAAAACCTTAGCATACATGGGTACGGTTATGATGGCCTCAATAAATGGGATTTTGATTTGTATCTTGCTGAAAATATCCATGATCTCCTTATCTTAAGCTTGCTTCTTTGATTTGGAAAAATGACTAGGGAAAGGAGGTGGTGTGGTAAAGGTTGGAACCGTGTCCTTAGGTTGTCCGGTTGAGGTTGGCTTTTCCTTTGGGACGGTTTCCTCCTCTACTTCCTTTTTGATGTCATTATTAATCACTTCTTGTTGCTTTGGCTCTTCCGTTTGTGTCCCACTTCTTAGAGTTACTTCATTAACGTGCTCTCTTGGGTTCACAAAAGGTTGTGATGGCAACTTTGTCGAAGCTTGTGCTTTCATTTGATTCATATATGTCGCCAATTACCTAATATTTACTTGCAAGTCTTTAACGTCAACATCATTCTTTTGTTGATATAGTAGGTTTTGTTGAAATATCGCCTTTTTCTCTTTGGAAATTTCATCTTGCTTTAGCATCATAGCTTTCATCGTCTCTTCTAAACTAGAGCTTTGATTTTATTGTTGAGGTTGTGCCTGAAATTGTAGTTAAAAAACACCTTGCCTCGTATAAGGATTAGGAGCTGCAACTTGCTTGTTAGCATAACTGAAATTAGGATGATCTTTCTAACCTGGATTGTAAGTATTAGAATATGGATCATACCTTGGCCTAGGATTAGGGAATAACGCATTAACCTCGGCCTCTTCTTCATATGAAGGAGCTACTATAGAAGCTACGCGACGAATTTCCTTCTCAATTGTACTCAAATGATGCTCTATATTCAGAGAGTCCCCTATCTCGCTAACTCTTCTAACATTTGAGTCATGTCTTGTATAAAACTGTTGAGCATTTGAGGCCATACTCTCAATCAGACTAGTTGCTTGCGAGATTTTCTTCTTAGTGAGTGAACCACCGGCTGCTGCATTAATCATATTCCTCTATTCAGGAAGTAATCCTTCGTAGAAGTATTGAATGATAAGTGTTGAGGATATATTATGGTGTGGGAAGCTTGCCAACAACTTATTATACCTCTCCCAATATTCATATAAAGACTCCCCAAACATCTGTAGAATGCCACTAATCTCCTTGCGAACGGATGCCGCTTTGGAAGCATGAAAATATTTCTCCAGAAATAGATTTTTCATGTCATTCCATGTTGTAACACTGGTGGAAGACAATACAACCATTCTTCTGCTAAGTCTGTCAATGAGAACGGGAAAGATTGTAGCATAGCCATATCTCTGTCTTCGACTCCTTGTCTTAGACTTGTCATCTTGTGTTGAAATACTTGAAGATGACGGTTCAGATCTTCACCTGGATATCCCTTGAACTTCGGGAGATGATGAAGTAGATTCGACTTCAGCTCCACTGGGTTAGTGATTGTAATGCACAGTGGTTCCGAATCTAAGCACGAAGATATCAATTCTCCTAACTTCCTCTCCGGAGGTGGAGGTGGTGGTGGATTATTGTTACCGCCTACTATTCTTGATGTAGAAGGTTCTTCTTACAACTTTGGACGTTCTTGTAGTACCGTTCCCTTGCGAGTTTGAATTCCACACCTCGGGTAATCCCAATCCTTCGATGCCAGAGATTAAGTACCTAAAACAAGAAAACAAAGTTAAAAACTAAAAACAAAATCTAAAAATAAAAATAAAACTAAAAGAAACAACTAAAGCTACCGACTGCTCCCCGGAAAAGACGCCAAAATTTGATGCGAGTCGTAGGTGAACAAATTAATTCACTTATATTCTACTTTAATAATGAATAATATAGCAATAAATAAGGTTCGTTCCCACGAAGATCAGGGAGATTTAGTTGTCAAAAATGTCACAATTAGGGGGTTTTGTTTTTAGATTGTAAAACGAAATAAACAAAGCAATTGAAAAGTAATTAAGTTGAAAGCAACAGAGAGAAATATGATCAGAGAATCCTTCTTCGTTACTAAATAGTCATCAAAGTAGCATATTCATCTATTCTTTATCATTCACATATTATTATCAACCGTACGAGAGAATCTAGCGCAGTGCTATCCTCAAAATTCCTTAAATCACTAGACACCGAAGCGCTCGAATGCCAGATTCTATTCTCTAAACTACCTAGAAGTAGCGCACCCTAAGTGTAATTTGGTCGAATGCTTTATATTTTGTGAATTTAGGTCAATCCTAGTAGTTGAACTCTTAGCGCAAGGTTCACTTTCTAGTGTTGTTTTTACTTGTGATTGCTCCACATAATCCCTCGGCAAGGTTTCGCAATTTCTACTTGTGTAAAGAATTATTCAACAATTACGGATATCCAAATACTCTACTAGCATTAGGTTAACTAATAAACTAGTTCAGTGGGCCACCTAAACAATTTATCAATCAAACATAAAGTTAATTATTATAAAAACAAACAATAATCATGTGAAGAGTTGTAAAATAGATTTATATGCTAAATTGAATCATATATTAGAACTTAGAATTCATCCCCAATCACTAAGAAGTTTAGCTACTCATGGTACTAACAAAACCCGTGAGTTTCATATGATAAAATGGTAGAGAAATAGTTACGGTGATGGAAATAGCTCCAAACCCTAGCTTTTCTTCCTTGAGTTGTCCTCTCCAAAAGCTTGATAAAAGATTAAAGATGATGTCTCAAAAATATTAGAAGGGTCACTTATATAATACCCAAGTTGTAGTTGCGCCCATGTCTCGAAATCCCGGTCGAAAAGGTTTCTAAACTTACCAAAATCATCCAAAACTTAGCCAAATTCGTGTGAAATAACACCCACAACCAATGGGCCACGTCCACTGTGAAAATCCCAACCCAAAAGAAATTATATTTCTCTTGTTATTTTAAGGAAACCGACATCCTATCTTTTCTTCTTCTCTTACGTCCGGGACTTTCAAGCCGTGTGTTCTCCTGGAACTCTTCACAATTTTCTTCTTTTCAATCACGGCTAGATTTTCCCATTTGAAAACTCTCCTGGAACATTTCTCACAATTCTTCCTTTCCACAACGGTTGGGTTTTCCTAGACGTTTATTCTCCTGGATGTTTAACTCTTTTCTAAATAGTAGTCACGGCTAGGACATCTAGCCGTATACTTTCCTGAGTTTCTCGAGCTTTCTTCCAATTTTCTTAAAACTCAGTTCATTCCAAGCTCTCCCTTCTTCAGTCTTCATCAAGATTACTGGCATTAATCATCTTTTCCAAGATATTTGTTTTCTCGGCTAATCCAAAACCAATACAAATTCCGATATCGGCAGTAGCAACGATAACCTCCAACATCAACCATCACTGCCAGCTTCAAACTCGATATTCGACTCCCTGATTAGTTCATCAGACCTTCGCAGCAACTTAGCCTCCATCGTTCATCACTGCCTCGTCCTTCACTCAACTCTCGTATCTCTGTTATGCTCGGACTTCACCAGCCAATGCTCTTACTTTATTTTAACAACTGAATCGATGGTGGCAACAGCCGTGGCTCACTCTTCATCACTAATGTTGATCGTCAGCAATAACTTCAATCGAGTCTTCCAACTCCAGCACAGCCCAATGATCTTCTCACTTCCATTGTCTCTCGAGCTCCACCTTTCACCGATCACCAGCGATCATCTCCTTCATCGCTTCCAAACTCTTACGATAATAACTTCCATATTTTAACTCGAGCTCCATTACACTCAGCAAGATATTCCGCTATTCCGCTTACAAGATTAATATTCAGTTCCAACTCCTCATCTCGCAACACCTTCACTTTAACTCTATCGCTAACCGTCGGAAGTCACCATCATAAACAAGAAGGCAATGGAATCAAGTTCATAAGTCTCGTCATCGTTAACCTCTGCATGAACCCTGAAATGGTCGTGAATGCATGGTGAAGAAGATGATAGCGGCAGCCCCTTATCCAATTAGCAGGTGTTATTAGTATGTAGCTTTCATCTGTCAGTCTTGTTCAATTTCTGCTTCACTCCCGTTATACTGTCAGTTCTGAGGAACCGACAAACTCAACTTCTCTTCTCGCCTATAACTTCTCCATACGACGTAGGATTGACTCCATTATTTCGATGTTTGCTTCGCCTTTTCGTTCTCTTCACAATGATATTAAGAACTCCTCAATTTGGATGAGTTTCGCTTGGTCTTTGGCCCTGCTAACTTCTTTTATTGCACAATTAAGCGCAAATTCACTTCTTTTGGATGATTCACCTAGAAAAACATAAATAAGAGAAAACAAGAGTAATATACAATAATTTGCAAGAAGCTAAGCAATTACTAGCATGGATTCAACACTAAATATATGAAAAATATGCACTTAACAAATTCCCCCACACTTGGATTTTGCTAGTCCTCGAGCAAACTATCCAAAATACAATAACTCAATGTCGCCGAGGATACGATTGCACTTAGCATTTGCAACATGCCTTTAAGCCCCTAGGTATCCCTAGTGAACGAGTTATAGTCTCGTTAGGGCTTACGAGATATATACCCATAAAACCTACTCCAACTTCAAAGCGTTCCAACTTCCCAAGAATCCAAAGAGCTATGAGGACATAGAATTTCTGCATGCTAGTAATAAGAAGTTAGAAATACCAAATAACATATTCATTCTTAAATCTTTAGTGGGAAATAACCACACCATAATGAGAGAATGTGTATTTGAGAGCGATCAATAAGCATTTCTCCTCGACTTCTGCCTCACTTAAAAGGATTTTATGATAATTGCACTCAATAAGACGGATTTTTTATGGGTCTCACATGTATGCAGGTAGGAATGAAGAGAGAATCCTACACACGTTGAATGGTGGGAAGGAAACCTTCCGAATTATTTATGGAGACCCCACAAAATCGTGGGAAATAAAAGATATTTTATGATGATCTCTAAGAAAGGAAATCAACCAATATATCAAGGATTAGAGTACTTACCACTTTCACATATGATTGCAATGATGAAAGCACCACTCTTACAGCACCCAATAGAAGCGTCTTCCTTCGGATCGTCTTCTTCATCTTCTTGGTCTTCGTCTTCGGTCTTCAACTGTTGATGATAAACTCTTGAACTTGTAGAACTTCGACAATTTGTAACTCTTTTCCTCTATTTCTTGTTTCTTGAATCTTCCTTATAGATTTTTCTTCCCCATGGCCTTATTGAACAAATAACAACCTAATGCAAATCTTTTTGTTTTTTTTTTGTACTTTTTTTAATATATATATATATTTAAACAAAAAGATTGCAATGTAGTTGCAGAATAACCTACAACTACACCCTCAATAGAATTAGTAAAAACTCAAGAAGTTCTTGATGATGAATAACAATTTTCTTATTAATGTTCTCAATTGATTACAAAGAAGTATCTAAATGGAACTAGAATAGTTACAACTTTCTCTATTCTCTTTCCTAAGATATTTTCTAACACTCACTCAAAGAACCCCTCGAATTTTACATTTGAACTCCTATTTATAGTAAAACTTATACAGTTGTATATGAATTGCGAAGTATCGCAATTCATACTCGCAAAATTACTTCATCCTCGCAAAACTTCGTATTTCTCCGTGCTACTTCTATCATCGTATCATTTTATAACTCTTTTCTCCTTTATTTATTAAGATACTCGTGAACTATTATCTTACGATATTCAATACCTACATCTTGCCTCTTCTCATGTCAATTCTACGAAGAAGAAATGATCGTGAGAACATAACCGTTACTTAGTCTTTTAAAATTTTGACACGTCTTTTGTAACCGTTCTTTTCTAGTTATTCCCTTATATAACTCCTTTATATTCTCTTCCTTTTCTTCTTCTTATTTCCGTTTTTCTAATTTTTTCTTCTGCTTATATCTTCATGAGTTCTCCAAGGTAATTTCCTTCTATCTCCGCGCATTTCATTTGTAATCAATTTTTTCTTCTGCTTATATCTTCATGAGTTCTCCAAGGTAATTTCCTTCTATCTCCGCGCATTTCATTTGTTCTTTCTCTTTAATTTCTGTATAATTTGTTATCTGATTTTGGTTTATTTCAATCAAAATAACTCCTCAGATGAAATCTCAACTAAATAATCCAAGCCTTAATCCACGAAGAAGAAAATCGAGAATCAAAAGGTAGTTAAAATACTTTGCTTTCTTTCCGAACAATATATTGTTGCCTCAGTTTTTAATCTACATTTTGATTCTCAGTTGGAGAAAACCAAATCCTAGTAAGAGATCTCGAATAACTAAACCCACACCATTAATTCCGATTGATGATTTCCTTCCCGAAGTTGATAAGGAATTTTCCTCTCCTCCTCGTGAAAATGCTTCTTCACACACTCCTGCCTTTACTCCATTACCTACCTTTCAATCTCCCATCAGTGTCAATTTATCAACACTTCTTCAAGATCAACCCTCACAAAATATTTCTTCAAATTCTTCTCCTGAAAAACAGCCTTCGCAAAATATTTCTTCAACTTCTTCTTTTGAAAAACCTATCTTGTCTCCAAATCCTTTGAGTGCTATATCTCCAGACAATTTAAAACTTGCTCTTATTCCTTCAAATTCTTCTCCTCTTCCTCAGAAATTCGAGATGGAATTTATTCAACTTTTCGAATGTTATCTCGAGGTTTTGACAAATCTTTGCGAAGTCTACTAATGTTCGTTCGCAATATGAGTTTAACGAAGTTCTGAATAATTTCGTCAATCCAGACATTTCTTCTTCACGTCAATCCTTAGAAAAAGAAATTGAATTGCTTCGTCAATCTTTGAAATCTTCTCAAGCAGAATGCGAGGATCATCATTAAAGAAAATCATCATTTCGATCGAATAAGGATCTGTGCGATACTTCGCAAAAGAAATGATGAATTGAAAGGTATGATTACTATCTTCATATTTTCCATTTTATTTACTTATATTCTTCATATGTTTGAAACATCCATTAAAACCCATTCCCCTTTATAGAATCCATCCGTAAATGTAGAAGATTGGTACTTCACCATGAATCGATGCAATGAGAATATCGAACCAAGCATGAAAGCCTCTCAAACCAATTCTCCCATTTATCTAATCTTTACTCGTGTGCTCTTGACAACTCGACGCTCTTTTTCAAGAGAATACTCAACTAATATATGATCGAAATTTTTGAATGATGATATATCTCAACTTTTTCTTCCTTAACTAAAGCTAATTTGAGAATAGAAACCTTATTAGAAGAGAACAAAACCTTATCAAGAGAAATGTTCGTTTTTTGAATACAATGATTGTTTCTTCGCAAGAATTAAAAACTCTTGAGAATAAATGTTGCGATCAAGAAAATCTTCTTTCTCTCGTTGAAAGGTGAACTTGAGGAATTAAAGAAGTCTTGTGATCTTTGTAAGAAATTCTTTTGTTATTGAGAAGAATTCCCTTATTAATAAGAACATAGTCTTGAGTGCTAAGAAGAATCAACTTGAAGAAGATTATTCGTCATTAAAAACTCTTAATGCCAAACTTGCGAAGGATAAGAATTTTTTCCTTTCTAAAGATCAAAAGCTTCAATCTCGACTTAAAGGATTAGTTGGTGATGGTTTTGATAATGCGATGAATCAGATGAAGAACTGTTGTCTATCTTTAACTCAATCTCTTACTTCGCAAAGAGAAGGTAGTCATTAAAATTTGAATGCCTCTGGTATATCTTTAAATTTCGTTATACTCGCAAATTTTATTCTTTGAACTTTGTTTTATTTGCAGAATCTGAGAACAACCTTCGTAATGCGAAAGTTGGATTAGAAGCCTCCTGTTCCGAGCTTCGTAAGAAGAATGCTTTGCTTTCTACCCGCTTAATCAACTCTCGTGACCGTGCTACTCGGAGATTCAATTATCTTGCTTATTCCAAAGATATCGAAGATACCAATCATCAAAAAGCTATACTTCTTGAAAGTCATCTGAAAGCTCAAGTATTTACGAATAACATTCTCCTACCAAGAGGCTTGCCTCCTGTGAAAATTACTCCTCTGAAGATATCTGACGATGAAGTTTCGTGAGCCCGATAGTGATTTCGATTATGAGAGTGATGATGAAGATCTTGATGATGAGAAAGAATCTATTCCTCAAGGAGATATCCGTTGCATATTCTTCCAAGGATGATATCTCGCAAAAGTCGAAGGTCGCTAATGACCCTACTGATCTTAAAGATCCTGCATTTAGTGTTGATGAAGCATGATAATATTCCTTTTTCAATTTATCATTGACTCTCCTATCTTTCTTTCTTTTGAATTCCTTCCTTAGTTACCGTTGGTTTTCTTTTTGCGAACAATTCTATTTTTTGAGAAGTACATCCGATATTTTGCAAAGATGATTTATCCTTTCTTTCGATATTTTGCGAAGATAATTTAACCTTTCTTTGATTAAATTTGCCCCATTTGATCATATGAAGAGAAATAATATATAACTCACAGATAAAGCTTAGTATATCCTTTTCCCCTATTATTTCTCTTTAAATGATTAAACATTGTTTGAAGTATTAAAATATCTCGCCTCAATTTATCTTACTAAGTTTCAACTTGTTACGATTGTAGATAAGAAATCGTCCCTTTTAAGTATAAAAAGTAAAATATATGAAATATCCTTAATAAGTATACTACATATACAATACCTTTGTAGAAGTATTAGAAGTACCAAATCCATCAAATGAAGAGATATAAGAAGTATTAGAAGTATTCAATTCACCAAATGAATTATTAGAAGTACTCAATTTCCTTTTTACGTATTAGAAGTAATCGATCCACCAAATGAAGAGATTTAAGAAGTATTAGAAGTACTCAATTCATCAAATGAAGAAATATAAGAAGTACTCAATTCACCAACTGAAGAAATATAAGAAGTATTCGATCTGTGAATAATTATGTAACATATGACGAAGTATAATGATTATTTAACCTTCACCAAATGAAATATCCATTAAAGAAGTATAATAAATATGAGATATTCTTGAAGAATTATAAGAAGTATTCAATATTTTGGAGAAATATTCAATATATGGATAAGTATAAGAAGTATGCAATTCTCGTAAACTTTTACGAATATGAACTTATCTGTATTTGATTGCTATCAAAATCGCATCTTTTGTTAAGTCTTCATTAAAATTCTTCAATGATGTTGTCTTCTTTGATAGGAATTCTTGTAAAAATTCTTCAATGATATTGACAGAGCTGTCTTCTCTTCAAAACTTCTTGATGTATATTCTTGTAAAATTTCTTCAATGATATTGACGAAGTTGTCTTCTTTTCAGATCTTCATAATGTATATTTTTGTATAATTTCTTCAATGATGTTAATGCAATGAATTTCATTAATTTATGTGGTCTTATCATGCCTTCCTAAGTAAAGGTCTTATTTTGCCACCTCTTTTGTAGTAAATTTTTGTATTTGCAATAATATGACAAGTCTGAACATTCTTGCGAATATACAACCTTGTCGCAGGACGTTCTTACACTTTCATGCAAAAACCCATTGATCTCATTTTAACTTCTTTGTATAGTATTTTAGCCTCTTCAGGAATTGTTGCGACAATATGACAGGCCTAAATATTCTTGTGAATATAAAGCCCCATGACATTGCCGTCTTGTGATGAAATCGCAGGACGTCTCTACACTTTCATGTAGTGACCCATTGATCTCATCTTAACTTCTTTATTACGTTCTGCGAGTTCTTTATTCTTTTTTTTTTTTTTTTTTTTTTTTTTTTAGAAGGCTCGCTAATTTCATTTGTTGCACAAATATGACAAGCCTTTATGTTTTCGCAAACAAGAAGCCTCGTGACATTTGCGTCTTATAGCACGTATCAGCCTCCCTAATGGAGGGTGCTGCCTTTATCTTCCCCTGATTTCCCCTTCAAGGAAGCGTACATCGACCATACAAGGTTAGCTCTTCCCATCCGGTTCTGCCAACAACCAACTTTTGATCGCAACCTCTTATCCTTTTTGCCTATAGGGCTTATAGTTACGAGGTTGCACCCTATGGGGTATCTTTGGGCCAAGTGCATCATTTGCCAAGACTTGTCAAAAATGGCAGATGTGGTTCAACCTCACCCGGCACTCTTGACTCAACCGTGTACCTCGGCTCCTTGATCGTTTTCTCGCACTTCTTGGGAAAGACAAGTATGCCTTAGTCGCCCAACCTAAATCCTCTTACACCGCATTTTATATTGCGTAATGTCGTTAGATTAGGTGAGAATCCAAGGTGTCTAACCTGTTAGGTACCCCATTATTGTGGTTGTACCCCAAATTTTTTTACCATGTACTAAGGGCCCTTCAAATTGTTTTTCGATACTATTTGTTTTGAAGCCACGTTATAGGTTCTCTTAAATGACGTAAAAACATCTTTAGTACTTTGCCTCTTACGAATTATAGCTTCGTGAAATAATCTGTTGCAACTATCAAGTATCGTCTTTCTTGTCCAGATCCAGTATAAATGGTCCAACAATATTCAATCCCCATTTACCAAAAGGCCGATCAGCTTGTTGAAGAAGTTTGTATGGTGCATGAATTCTTTTAAAGTTTAATTCCTTGCAATATAAATTTTGAAACTCGTAACTTTTCCCATATATATCTTTGCTCTATATGCTAGAGATCTTCCCCCACTATGATTGCCAGCTTCTCCTCCATGTAACATCTTCAATATCTTTTCTACTTCTTCGCGAGTTAAGCACCTGAGAGGTGGTCCATTGAAAGATTTTCTATATAAAATTCCTTCTCGCAACTCATAGTTTGTTGCACGACTCTTTAATTTATGTGCTTCTAGTCTGTTCCCGGATATTTCTCCTGTTGCGAGGTATGCATGAATTTCTTTTCTCCAATCTGCGATGTTCTTTGATAACTCTCTTTCTACTTCCATCGCAATAGCTTCCTCAATTTCTTTCTCTTTGTCCACTGATGGGTGTTGAATTGTCTGTATTTGGCTATTTATTGTATTTGGTTTTGTCATCATGCTTGGAATAAATGCAAAAGCATCTGCTAGACGGTTATATTTTCTTGATATATGTCTCCATTTTAATTTTGGTATCTTCGCAGATAATTCTTCAACGAGTTTCTTGTATTTCTTCAAAGAAGATTCATTTGTGGTATATTCCCCTTTAATTTGAAAAATCAATAATTGCGAATCACTTGTTATCCTTATACTTTCAAGCTTCTTTTCTATTGCGATCTTTAATGCATGCAATACAGCTTCGTACTCTATTTCATTGTTCGTGGATGCAAATTCTAGTTTGAATGAGAATGTTTTCTTTCTCCTTTGGTGAAATCAACACGACTCCAATTCCATTTCCCTCACTATTGGATGATCCATCCACTAGAATTTCCCATCTATCGTGCTCGTTAACAAGTCTTTTGGATTTCCAAATTCTTCTTCAACATCCATCATTTCCTCCATCGCTTCATCTTCTTCCAAAGGAAATTCTGCCAAAAAAAATCTGCGACGACTTGTGATTTTTGCGATGAAAACACTTCGTATTTTATCTTGTAATGGTTTACTTGTGCATTCCACCTTTCTATTCTTCCTGACCTTTTTGTGTTCTTCATGACTGATTCAATTGGGACTTTGGTTACCACTTTTATTACATGTGCTTGAAAGTATATTCGTAACTTGAATGATGCATAAACCATGGCTAAGATTAACTTCTCCATTTTAGAATAATTCTTTCTCGCTGCATTAAAGGTTTTACTAATGTAGTAAATGGGCCTTTCTACTCTCTGCGTATGCTCGCAAAAGAATCGCACTTAGAGCATATGGAGTTGTTGCGAGGTATACCAATAATTCTTCGTTTTTCTCTGGTTTCTGTAGTATAGATGTATTTGCGAGGTATTCTTTGATTCCTTGAAAAGCTTTTTCACATTCATCAGTCCATTTGAATTTTCCTCCCTTCTTAAGTATGTTGAAAAAATGCTTGCACTTATCTGACATTCGCGAAATAAATCTTCCAAGTGAAGCCAAGAGTCCATTTAGCTTTTGTACTTCTTTTACTGCAGGTGTTGGCATGTCACGAACGCTTGGAACTTTTCTCGATCAACTTGTATTCCCTCCTTTGATACTATGTATCCCAAGAACTTTCCAGATGAAACCCCAATAATACATTTCTCAGGATTTAATTTGATGTTGAACTTTCTCATTTGCTCAAATATTTCCTTCAAATCTTGCACATGGTCTTTAGCTTCCTTGATTTTTATCAACATATCATCTACATATACCTCCAAAGTTTTATGTATCCACTTCGCGAACACTTTTTCAACCATACGTTGATAGGTAGCACCCGCATTCCGCAAACCAAATGGCATCTTCACATAACAATACAAACCCCTTGGATAAAAAGGCAAGTATGTTCTTGATCTTCTCCTCATGAGTGATATTTGATTATACCCTTTATATCCATCAAGTGAAGTGACTCTATCATGACCTGCAGCTGATTCCACCATTTGTGGTATATCTGGTAATGGAAAACTGTCTTTGGGACATGCCTTGTTTAGATCATTGAAATCTATGCAAATTCTTATTCCTTTATTATTTTTCGGAACAATGACCATATTCGCAATCCATTCTGGATATTTTGCTTCCCTTATGATCCCTGCATCCAACATCTTTTGTAATTCTTCTTCTATCTGTACATGATAATTTTGTGATATCTTCCTTATTCTTTGTTTGAATGGTCTTACATTTTTATCTATGTTCAATCTATGACACGCCACCGATGGATCAATTCCTGGTATCTCATCTACACTTCTGCGAAGATATCTTTATATTCTCTTAAAAGATCAGTAGTCCTTTTTTCTTCTTCTTCATCCATCTTAGTTCCAATTCGTAAGAATAAAGGCTCCTCTTTACTTCCAATATTTATTTCTTTAGTTGGTTCAGATGCAACATAGCTTGGACTTTGCTCCCCCATAGGTGTTGGCTCTTTGATTATTTTTGCTGGTTCCCCTTCTTTTTTTGGAATTTCATTTGGTATACCTCTCCCTTCCTTTGCTCTTATTGTATACACTCGGAATTCTTCTTCTTTTCTTGTTTCCTTCGCAAGTTTCCTACGAAGTTGTTTCTTTCTTGCTCTTCCTCCGCATTGTGTTATTTCAATTTGATAACAAAATTTTGCACTATCAAGATCTCCTTTAACTTCTTGTATTCCATTTGGTGTAGGAAATTTGATTTTCTGATGTAATGTTGAAGCAATAGCTTTGATCGCATGAATCCACGGCCTTCCTATCAGCATGTTATATGGAGATTCCATATCTATCACACACAAGATTACATGTGTTTCGATTTCTCCTAGTAATATTCGCAACACGATTTCTCCTTTCGATTTTGTTGTAGATTTTCCTAATCCATGAATAAGACACTTTGAATTTATGATTTCTTCATCTTTAATTCTCATCCCCTTAAGTGCATGATAGAATATAATATTAACAGAACTCCCTGTATCAACCAAAATTCGGTTTAATTTCCATTTTTCTTGACTTTCTTATCTTTTAGCATGATTGGAAATGTGATCACCAATGGTGAAGTGTGGTTCAAGTCTTTATTTGGAATTTCTGCTACTCTCGAAAATGTGATTTTTGCTTTTCCCATTCTTCTAAAGTTGTTATCTTTTCTTCCTCCATGATCTTTCTTCCTCTACAATCTCGCTTGTATATTTTTCCTTCATATTACTATGAAATTCATCAATCATTGTCTTTCGTGATCATATTACATTCTTCTTTTTTGCAATCTCCATCTAATCGACTTCATTTGATCTTCAAATTTTCCACAATTCCCTCAAATTTAGGCTACCACAATTCTCAAGTCCCTGTTTCTAGCGCCAATTATGTAGTTGCAGAATAACCTACAACTACACCCTCAATAGAATTAGTAAAAACTCAAGAAGTTCTTGATGATGAATAACAATTTTCTTATTAATGTTCTCAATTGATTACAAAGAAGTATCTAAATGGAACTAGAATAGCTACAACTTTCTCTATTCTCTTTCCTAAGATATTTTCTAACACTCACTCAAAAGAACCTCCCGAATTTTACATTTGAACTCCTATTTATAGTAAAACTTATACAGATATGAATATGAATTGAAGTATCGTAATTCATACTCTCAAAATTACTTCATCCTCGCAAAACTTCGTATTTCTCGTGCTACTTCTATCATCGTATCATTTTATAACTCTTTTCTCCTTTATTTATTACGATACTCGTGAACTATTATCTTGCGATATTCAGTACCTACATCTCTTCCTTGTATTGTTGCTTGTAAACCTAAAACTTTTTCAACTTTCCTTGTAAATTTTGATGTCGCTCCATTATTGTTGATGATGTGTTTCTATGGACCTGTTGTTGGCGAGAGAGAGAATGGTGCTAACTGCAAATCAAACTACAAGAAGGTGGTTTTCATCTATAGACGTCACCCTCATGATTGACAAAATTAGCACTCAAGAGATCAAAAAATAGTGCTGAAAATGGTGTGAATTTGGGTAGCTCACCATTCTACCCGGAATCAACGTACGGTGACACACACTCAAAAGAAAGCTCTTTAGTCAGCTACAAAGAAAATTCGGTCTGGTGCCTCGGTTGATATGAAAATAGGTAGTCTCCACTAATGATTGATCAGCAACTCTAATAATGGATTTCTCCATGCTCCTAATCTGCATCACCAGCATGATTAAATACATTATTTAACACTTCGTAAGAAATTACGAACGTAGTTCCCTAACACTTCCAAGTTCAGTTATGTCGGTCAGAATCTCTATGTAAAAACATACCTAGAAGTATGCTAGTGACTTTAAAATCTCTACAAGTTGAACGTTTTTTATGCAAAATTTTGAAAAATCTATATGAAAATTACTCCCCCACACTTAAACTTCACATTGTCCTCAATGTGTAAAACCGAAAGTTCTGAATTCTGACGTAACAACAGATAAAATGCAAACACTGTGAATATTGGGAAGGAATTTGTAAAAACTCCATTTCACAAAAGTTGTTCATCTACGTGTTTTATATAAAGTGTCAAAAGGGAACAGTGTTTCGATAAACGGTCCGACACTTATGGTCTCTAGACTGAAATACGCGTACTCTAAATTTTTCTGATGAAAAGATATTCATCATAATTCTCTTCTAAAATAGATTCCAGACTCAATAAAATTAAACATGGGGATGCAAATATGATATGAAAATATAAGAAAAATAAAATACAAAAGATAGAGATACAAAACCGATGGGTTGCCTCCCATTTAGTGCTTAGTTTTACGTCCTCGGCCCGACTTTGCATTCTCCTTACTACTCCTCCAGAAGGAATATATCACGAAGCTCAATCACGTCCACATTCTCCGTAGGGAAGTTTTCTTAATATGGCTTTAATATATGGCCGTTTACTTTGAATATCGTCCCTTTCGTGAGACTGGTAACTTTAACTGCACCATAAGGAAAAACATTAGTAACAACAAAAGGTCCACTCCAACATGACCTTAGATTACCGGGAAATAAATTAAGACGAGAATTAAATAGAAGAACTTTTTGGCCCACAACAAAACTCTTTCTAGAAATCATCTTGTCATGAAAAAGTTTAGTCTTCTCCTTGTAAATTCGAGCACTCTCGTAAGCATCATTACGTATCTCCTGCTCCTATTTTGCATCACCAGGATGATTAAATCCATTATTAACACTTCGTAAGAAATCTCGAACGTAGTTCCCTAACACTTCCAAGTTCAGTTATGTCGGTCAGAATCTCTATGTAAACATACCTAGAAGTATTCTAGTGACTCTAAAATCTCTACAAGTTGAAGGTTTTTTATGAAAAATTTTGAAAAATCTATATGAAAATTACTCCCTCACACTTAAACTCCACATTGTCCTCGATGTGTAAAACCGAAAGTTCTGACGTAACATAAGATAAAACGCAAACATTGTGCAAATTGGTAAGGAATTTGGAAAAACTATATTTCACAAAAGTTGTTCATATACGTGTTTTCTACAAAGTATCAAAAGGTAACAGTGTTTCGATAAACGGTATGATAGTTATAGGGCATATGCTTCAACTGTTATGAATTTTATAGGAGGGGACATATCTGCATGAAGCAGTATCTTTGTGTTTTGATTGGTGAAGAAAATACTGGGAGTTATGAGCCAGAAATTAAGTCACTTATGGACACAGAAGAGGCACCTACTGTAGAAAGTGATATGGAAATTTCCTTGCACGCCTTAACATGGATTATATCTGCTGATACTATTAGAATACCAGGTACAATTCATAAGAGGGCCATCTCCATTCTTATTGATACTTATAGTACTAACAGTTTTATTAATAGTGCTCTTGCAAAGGAGCTCCACTGTCCAATTACTCATATTGCCAGTTTACTAGTTATTGTGGCCAATGGGGACAAAACTGTCATCTCAGGTTTATGTTCTCAACTAAATTGGTCAATGCAAGGGAATAAATTTTGTGGTGACTTAAGATTACTTCCATTGGGGGGTTGTGACATTGTTTTGGGTGCTGACTGGTTTAGGAATCTAGGAGATGTGTTATTCAATTTGTCCAAGCTTTGTATTACATTCAAATACAAAGGTAAAAAAATCACTCTCACTGGTGCTCAACAGAAAACATCACTTGGCATGATGAGTGGTTCAGCAGTGAAGAATGTTTTTCAAAAGAATTCCCATGGGATGGTGGCCCAATTATTCTCCATTTCTTCTTCCCCACCTCCCTCTCCACCACCCCAAATTTCTTCTTTACTAAACCAGTACACTGATGTTTTTGCTAAGATATCCTAACTTCCTCCACAAAGGGATTTAGACCACAAAATAACCCTCAAACCAAGAAGGATGATGTTGCTAATGACAAGATACTTATGAAAGACATTGATTGGTATCCTGGCAAAAATATATCCCCGCGTTACTCCACTGATGATAAGTGGTGTATCTTCCCTTTAATCCTAAAGGGTCCATACATCTCCGGATCTCATGTTTTATCTGCGAATCTCGCAGCATACCAACCATGGGTATTTACATGGCTTGAGAGAGAAGCATAGGTATATTTCCACATTTTGCTTGCTTAAATTGTTGTTCTTTTTATTCTTATGTATAATTTTCCTGACCACTCTAATGTTTCATGTATCTGCAAAATTATCAGGTTGAAAGGTTAAAACTGAGCTATAGCAAGACTGGGAAGATAGCACTTTATCAGCTCTTCGATCATTCACAAATGAAGTAAGAAATATTCTTTTATGATTCTTCACAATATATTGTTGCCTCTATTTCTTATCTTCATCTGTGTGTGTAGGGTATCATTGAAGTGGATGAACCTGTGAAAGCTGCGAAGACTAAGGGTAAAGGAAAGAATATTTCTCGCAAAGATAAATCCGCTGCCCCTCCTTCAAAGAAACGAAAAGTCCAATCTAGCGAAGATTCTAGTGATCATAGCGATGATGATGATGATGTTTCTTCTGCGAAGGAAACTTCACAACCTGAGTCTTCTATGGACAAATTGTCCGGAATCTTCTCTAGTACTATGCAGGGAATTGGTGATACTCCTCTCACTAATGCCTGCCAATCCATAGATGCTATTTGCGATGCTCCTTTTTTAGATAATAATGAATCCCTGTTTCTAGCGCCAATATGTAGTATAAGGAAATCCCATACTACACCCCTCACAAGAATTCACACAATCAAATCATTTTATATCAACAATCATAATTTTTATTGATTAATCTCACAAATTTTACAAGAAAGAAAGGAAATAAAGATAAAGAATTAACAACCACTCTGAACTTTTCTCTCCTAATGACTTGCTCAACACTTGAAAAAGATATTTCCTTTCCTTACGCATGTTCAACTCTTTATATAGAGAATTACATAGTGGATGACAGCTAATCTGTCCTTTATTTTAGGATCTGACTTGCGATATTCTCGCAAGAGTTCTATTGTTAATCTTCAAAAATACTCTAATCATCGCAGAGTTATCACACTTTTCTCATGTTTTTGCCATCGTCATCTGTTACGTCATTCTTAGAATCATTCTGCGACGCTCACAAAGTGTTGTTGACTAAAATTCGCAAATATGTCCTTCTGGCGATATTTTGATCCTATAATTACACTAATTTGTTGTTATTGAGTGTATTGAACTTCCAGATGAATTCAAACCTTGGAACTATCTTTGAAAGCATTTTCGTAAACATAGTTTAAGGAAGTACACTTGCGAAACTTGTTTCGTAGTTGGAAACTAAATTCAAGACCAATCCCAAGACTAATCCTAACAGAGTTCAATCTTGTTTATATGTTTTCGATATGTTTATTATCTTCGCATTTTCGCAAACATCGAGATGTATACGTATTGGACTTGGAGATATTCGTAAGATGTCAACATAGTGATTTGAACATGTGTTAAGCTCATATATTTTAATGTTCAAGTATTTTCCTTTGATACTCGGGCAAGATCCTAAAACCGATTTTCAATATCAATTAAATATCAAAATATATATGTTTACCATATCCAAGAGGTTTGCATATCTCTAGTTACTATATTAGTAAAGTATATGAAAGTGTGCTAGATAATATTAAACTATGTGTGACATTGTTTTATTAGTTGGAATGCAATTGGTATTTGTGAAATTCAGAAATAATATTCTTTGCATATCTTTGGGAATTTTTTGAATTTGGGAATTGTTATTTTATTTTTCGACTAATTGATTTGGTTGACTAAAGGAATAGTTATCATTGATAAATCGAACTTGTTTATCCTATGGTCCTTGTTTTCTGATACAAGGCCACTCGAGTTTGTTCGAGGTTTAATTATTATAGATCTATTAATTCAATATATGTATATATAAATTTTGATCAATCAACGTTAACAGACTTCGTTCTGTGCATATTTATCCTTAATAGGAATCAAGTTGTTTTTGCAGCGATTACTTTGAGATTGATGATTGAAGACTTGAAGAATTTTATTTTTCTAGTTTTTGATCTTTATAATTCTTTTTGCACACCCGATTCTCTCCAAATAAATAGTTTATCTTGACAAACTTGAGACGTACTTGTAGTAAAGATCGAACAAAATCTCTAGTTGTTTCTTCTTGTAGAGTTGTTTAGATAGAGATTGTTCTTTGAGTAGAGTTGTTTCTTCTTGTAGGTTTTGTTCGTCAAACCAATTTTTTCTAAAAACTTAGATCTTTGTATAGTTTTCTTTTCATAGATAGTATTTTTTGTTTAACGCAAAATCATCGCAGATGATCAACTAAAATAAGAAGCAGTAAATAACCAAAATAATGATAAAAATGATATTTTCTTAGACTATAAATGTTTTTATAGTTTTATTTTCATAGATAGTGATTTTTGTTTGATGCGAAATCATTATAAAAAAGTGGGTTTATTGAAAATGACGATCACTTAACATAAGTAGTAAATGATCTATGAAAAAGGGTATGTGAGAAATGATCAAACCAATCTTTTCTTAAAATATAAATCTTTGTATACTTTTTATTTTTAAAGATAGCATTTTTTGTTTGATCAAAATCATCATAGAAAAGTGGGTTTGTTGGAAATGATGAACAAAACCCACATTTTGACATCAAATAATTAGAGAACTCAGCTTTTTATTATTATCTAGAGCTTTTAGTTTAATATCGTCATTTCTAATATGTGTTGTTTCAGATAATTTCAAGCTTTGTTTGTGTTGTTACCTTTAGCCTTTATTTGAATCGGAAATATGGAGAGAAAATAAAAGAGAATGTTATAGAAAATAAGGCAGCATATGGTGAGGAGTAGGAAGAGGATTTTAATGATTTCAAGCATAAAGATAAGGAATTTTGGATGGTGGTGGTGTCGCTTTTGGATTTGATAGTCATATTATGGTGATTCCTATTTTTTTAAGTGTAACAACACTTATATCTTATATGAATTGATTGTTTGTATGGTCCATTAATCATTTTAAGTTATTGGGACTCCACGCTAGGGTCCCTAAATTTATTTTGGCGGTAGCTTAGGTGCCCTTTGGAACGTCATCAACTTATTCGAGTCTACCACACCTATTATATTTATTTTCAGCATCTTTGCGTCAATTATATCACACCTCTCATCTTTTCATGACGCAAGTTTGTCTAGCTTTACAAAAGGTGCATTTGCAGCTTTTATAGCTGCAAAAGTGATCTATGAAGGGATATTGTTGAATGCAAATACCAAGGAATATTTTTGAATGGATGCACATTTCTTTCTATAAGATTCTAAAGTACCATTTGTAAAACCCGAAATATCTGCATGATTGAATGATGATTTTAAATTCCATGAATAAGAGTTGATACACACTGCTATAGTTATCTCAAAGTGAAAATATATTAGTATCCCACAATAAATTAGAACCAATCAGACCTATTGTTATAAGGTATGATTATGAAGATGCTATCAAGCTTATATGTGCAAAAATCGTAGATACTTCGTATCTAGTAAATCAATCAACAATAGAATGAATTACGGGTAGCTGATAAAATGAGTAAAAACTATAGATTCATGTGCACGAGATTTGATTCTGAAGGGCGTTAAGTATATGGCCGAGGTTATCCGTTAAACATCGTAAAGGGAGAAACTAACTTTTCCCCAAACTACATGCGTTATTTAGGATATAGTAGTTGAAGAAATTATTATTTATGTCTTGATAGAAACGTGTTGACGAGACCGAATTATGGTGTTTGTCTTCGCGTCGCTTCTATTGTGCAAAACAAAATGAAGTTCTTTTTTATAAAGTCACTTGAACCATAATGCGATTCTCAAACCCAAAAGTTTCACCACCATAGCCAGTTTTCACTGACTTCATCCAAAACTATTCCGGCTACATGCATGAATTTCTTAATACCATTAGCCCACTCGAACTTTATTTTCTTCCATCTTTATTTTCTTGAAATGTCCCGTATATTTTCCCTTTATATTCCAATTTAAACAAAGGAAAAATATAACGGTACAAACACCACTTAAAATCACCCTAAAGAGCCAGAATTTTATTCTTTATATAGCATATACAGATCAAATAAGATAATTTAGTTATTTGTCATAAATTGTTCATCTAAAAACTGGGAATGAATGATATTTATTTAAGAATACTACTAGATAAACAAAAAGATGAGGTCGCCCATTCTTGTCACAAGCTCAACATTTATTTATTTTTTATAATAAACATCAACAATGACACAAGAGGGAGAGATTCAAGAAGACTGCTAACAATGAAACCTCAAAAAGGACAGGTTCACAAATCTAATAGTTTTGATGTTAGTGTTCTTATACGTTAAAAACGCAATGTATATTAAAAAAATAAAAAATAAAAATCTCATTGGATAAGAACAAAAAATTCTAAAAAATACAATAAAATTAGATGTGGATAAATATTCATAGCAGGAAATTGGAATGTTGTTGAGTTAGAGTAACATACACACCATTATATAACATACACACCATTATATAATGATGAGTAACATACACACCATTATATATTTAATTATAACTACAATAATACTTAAGAACGTGGGTAGTAAGTTTTGCATTTAAATCTTAATCGTTGTTTCATATATATGTGTTATGCTAATTATTAATAACTATTGTATCTTTGTCCCAATAGATATATTACTTTGTATTTTATTTCGATTTGTTTCTATATATCGTGGCTAAAACAGGTTAGTCCTTTTACTGTTTCTGATTCAATTCTAGGGTTTACCACACAAAGAAAAGGTAAGGTTCAAATTCTTTTTTTTATCTCTCTCCCTAATTCTCTTTACTTTAGGTTTTATTTTATTTTTTTAATCAGAAGAAAGAAAGTGCCTTTTTGGATATCTCCCTCTCACTAAATCGGTTCTTCTATGGTTTGTTTATTGACGTTTTGGTAAGATGAAAATGATCAACGAGCTGTTCAATACAAAATTTGACGACATTGATCACAAGTCTCAAGTGAAATTCCGCCAGGATTATTCTCTCTTAATTTATCTCTCCCCCTTTGATTTAATTTTTGACCAAATATCAAATCCTTAATCTATTCTGTTGTCTAGTCATATCCATTATCAAATACTTTTTAAATGGTTGGTCCCAACCCCACTTCTCCAACAATCATCAATCATGTTCAGGTAGCTACTTCTTTTGTTCACGTGGTTCTTTTTCTTTTTTCAGATTTAATAGTAGTACTTTACTTACTCTTTGTTTTTGACCTATATGGAAACTCCAAGAGAATGATCAACATAAGATGCTAGTATTCTTATACGTTAAAAACGAAATGTATATTAAAAACCTAATAAGAAAACCACATTGGAAGGAAACAAAATATTCTAAAAAATACAATAAAATTATATGTGGATAAATATTCATAGCATGAAATTAGAATGTTGTTGGGTATTTTTAAAAGTTTTGCATATAAACTCTAATCATAGTTCATATGGGTCTCTGTGTGTGTTGCACTAATTTTAATAACTATTTTGTCCTTTAACAATAAATAAATTACTTTGTATTTCGTTTTGACTTGTTTCTATATATCGCGGCTAAAACAGGTTAGTCCTTTTTCTGTTTCGGGTTCAATATGGTAGACTGACGATGCAATAATAAATGAGTTCAAATCAAAGAATTCGGAAATTTAAATCTTTACCAAATATGATATTTCTATCTAGTTAATTAACTGATGCAAAAAAAAAGAATGGTAAGTATTATTTATAAGGGTTAACATTTTATTTATGAAACTGTGTTTGCATCAAACTAAGTATAAGATCATGATGCTTTAAAAAAAAGGTACAATATCATCAACAACAAAATATTATATCAGGGAAATTTTGAAAAAAAATAACATTTTACATGACAATTCCAGACAGATGGCATAATACATTGTGCTACGGAAAACTCAACAAATGCGCATTTTCTTGTTCTAGCTCTTATAAGCCTCAAATACTTTTTCATCCTTGATAAAAACTTAAATAGTAAAGACCAAGTTAAATAGGTTATTTTCACGGGGACTTTTTTTCCTCGATTGTTCATTAGAGTGAGTATCAAATTGGGCGTATATCGAAGTTTCGACCCAATTAGTTATTCCAAATTGTTCTTATCTTTAGCAAAGGAAAAGAACAACTTTAAACGTGCACTATTAAGATCTTAACCTAGAATATCTATTAAATTTAAGTTTATAAACACTTTGTTTCCAACTTCAATTAAGTTGTTGTATGTTCTTCCATTTTATATAATTGGTTCTCTATATCTCTAATTGACCGTTCTTTAATATGTATTGCATCATAATCTAAAGAAAGTCTTATTTAGTTCCACTAACCTAGTAGATATTTGTGATTCATATTCTTAATATGGCACATCTGGCTTAATTCATATTCCAATACATCTGATAAATTCACTAAAGCCATAAAATTCAAACTTTGATTCAAGATGTATTAAGAGAACTTTAAAATTACGTACACGCTCTCTTGTAAATCTACATAGGTAGTTAAACTAACTTAATATAGTAATTTTCTCGGGCTTTCCAGAATGCTTTATAAAAGATTATTCAGAAACCAAATATTCATTCATTTTCTACAAGTCATTATGATTGGCACGTTATTTCCCCTCTAACACTCCAAGTTTGTATAAATAATTTTTACTCCAAGATGCAACTTCGAATGCCATAAACAATCTATATAAAAAAGTACAATTTCTTTAAATAGTTAGCCTATAAATTCACTTTCATAACACACAAAATAATGAAATTCATTATGATTGACACATTATTTACCCTCCAACACTCCATTATATAATTAATTTTACTAGATGCAACTTCGAATGCCATAAACAACATATAAAAAGCACCATTTCTGTAAATTGTTAGTTTAGAAATCCACTATCATTAACACAAAATATTGAATTGTTTCAACTATTTTGTATGAAAAAACTTTTGACGGAAGTTTTTTTTTTTTGAAATCGAACTTTATGAAAAACAAAAACAAACTAAACAATACTAAAAGCGGAAATATTATTTGTTATATAGTCACAAGGCTTATTATCCTATGAAAAGATTCCATTTTCTTACCGAGATGACTTAGCTAGGCCATCAACTACTCTATTATAGTTTCTAGGAACATATCTACATAAGGATTGGTTCAGATCTGCTAAGGCATTTATACAATCATTTACACACAAAATTTTTGACCACCTTATATTTGACGCTTCACCATTGATAACATTCACAAAAGAAAGGTTTTCGGAAATGAAAATTTTGTTCACTAATTGCAAGTGAGAAGCCCATTTGGTTTCCTGAAGAAAAGCTTGTGCTTCTGCTGCTATCATTGAAGTTGCAACTATTGTCCATCATCTTGTTGATGTGAGATTGCCATTGGTTCTTCAACGTAGGATTATTATCCAGTAGTTGTGAAGGATTCACCTATAAAAGCATCAACAAACATCAAATCGCTCTCTTTATTATCTTGCAAAACCACGTAATATAAAAAATGTTTTGAGTTACAAGCGACTATTAAGAAAAATGGTTTTATCAAACTAGTGTAAAACGGAAGATTTTGCTACATATACTCCACATGTATTTTGATTCTATAAACAACTGTAGTATGGTTTATATGTATGTTTTCTATAATAGCCTTACACCTGGCTTTCCAAATATGCTACATAGTACTAGTGTAATGTCTAAAACATTTAGTCATATGTCGATTAACTTTAAAATTAAACCAATGCTTAATCCATCCCCAACTCCTGAAAAGGAACAAGTTATGACTAAGACTTGGGAACAAACTAGAAACCATATAGGTCTTGCAAAATGACATTGAAGAAACAAATAATCAATAGTTTCATCAACTAAACCACACATAGGGCAAGTAGAATCGGAAAAAACATCACATCTTACTAAATATGTTTTCAGAGGCAAAATACCCAGTTAACATTACAAAAGAATAGTTCGAACTAATATGCTAGAGTTTGAGCCGTTGTCTTTGTTGAAGTCGTGAAGCACTATATTGGACATGCAAAGGAGCTTTATAGACTGATTTAATTTGGGAAATTTAGAGAAGTAGTTAGAGTCCATCAATAGTATTTATACCTGAATTTGGTTTGCTGATACTTGATATCTTCTCAACCTGATAACTACTAAATAGTTCACATAAAGTTGAATCTTCCCATCCAACGTTACGTGGATTTATCAATTGAGATACTTGAGTGTAATCGTGCAAATGATATGTCGTTGTCATAGAATTTTTTTTATCATCAGATTCTATCCATCTATCATGTCATACACTTATATCCTCTCTCGTACCCACTTCCCAAATATGATATTTCATAACAATGTCAGTTTCTCTTTTAATCCTATTTCATATCCATGTACAATGTTTTTTCAAAGTAGCATGCAATGGTTTCCATTTAGGAAAATACTTAGATTTCATAACTCTAGACCATAAGGCATCATATTGAGTCACTAGTCTCCAAGCCATTTTAGCAACAAAGCTAAGTTAAACTTAGTTAAGTTCTTAAATCCAAATCCACCAAATTTTTTTTTTTTTTGTAAACAGAGTTTACTCCAATCTTTAGAATTCAAAACTTTTCTCTTTGGATGATGGCCCCACCAGTACCTATGTTGAATAGAGTTTAACTATTTGATAGTCAATACAGGCAAAGGAAAATAAGACATTTGGTACGTTGCAACAAAATTAAGAATAACTTGTATCTGAATATCTCTTCCAGTTTGTGGAATTGATGGAAGACTTATACCTCACCATATTTCTTGAATTAGTTGTAGTCCATGGAAAGTAGAATGAAAAAAGCTTGGTTTCATAAGTTGGGTTCTCAGTTTTACAAATGAGATGTGTCACTTAATTTTGGTGTGTGTCTTATAAAATTTAGTTAGCCGCAATTATTGTGTCTAAGGTCTAAATTTTTTCGAGTCTCGATAAAATGTGACTTAATTTTCATAACGTTAGCAATGAAAGACAAATGAGAATAATTAGTATGTTGATGTTTTTTTAAATATTGTTGTTGTAGATTTTAAATAATAGCTTAGTGAAGAAACTACAGATAAAAAGGCAGTCATAATTATATATTTGGATTTTGTAAGTAAACTATGTTTGCACCCTGCAGTATTCTCGACCTCTCTGTGTGCATGCCGTTTTATTGTTGAAGAAATTCCACGAATGAATTAGATTACACAGTAATTTGCATTTTTTTCAAACTCTAGGTTTGAGTGTTTTCTAATCCTGTGCGGTTTTCTATTGGCTGAGCCTTATTCTTATCTGTTAAAACTTAAGGAAGAGGGGAAACATCTCCTAACAATGAAAACATTTATATATGTCGTAAAAAAGAAGAGACAGGTTATCGGGTAACAACGCAATTTAGGGGTGAGCAACGAATAAACTCTGTGGATTCGCATTAGGTGGGTGCTAGATTTTCATCCGTATCTGACCCATCACCCGCGAGTCTAAAATCCACAGGTTGACGGGTTGAATGCGGGTGGATTCGCGGATTTGTATTAAATGTCTATTCAGGTAAGATAAAAGCAAAAATAATAAAAAATAATATGATTTATAACATCATAAATCACCCTTGGATAAATATCCTTATATGTTTAACTAAACCTTATCTGCCTCTCTATAAATAAGATGCAAAACTTAAATTTGCATAGATGAATAAAACGAAGTAGATTTAGTACTAGGTATAAATTGAATTTACCTTCGTACTTTCCATAATTCTAGAAATACCCTTAACCTAGTCGGTGTTGATGCCCAATGTATTCCTAGGCATGCAAACCCCACCCGATCCGATATTTAGTGGATTTCCACGAATAAACCCATGTTCATCCACCCATTAGAGGGTGGACATCCATCCCGCAGGATTGCGGTGGATTAGGTCGGATTTGCGAGTTGGACCACCCATGCTCACCCCTACAACACATAACAAAAAAATACATGACTGTCCAAAAAAAAAACTCTTGAAACCGACAAGACACAATAATAAGGTAGAATGGCACCCGCCATTTCCAAAGCTAACTAGGGCCCATATTTTTACATCTGTATCAGTTTGGGAGCAGTTCTTTTTGCTGTCTACACAACATTTACGAAGATGAGTGGTTCTATAAAATCCGCAAAAAAACTCTCTAGGAACCGACAAGACATAAGAATAAAGTGGAGCGCGCCCACCCTTTCCAAAGCTAATAGAACCCACATTTTTATATCCTATCGGTTTGGGTTGGAGTTCCTTTTGCAGTCTACACAACATTAATGAAGATGAGTGTTTCTAGAGAGACCGCAAAGAAAAACTCTCTAGAACCCACCGGACACATAAATAAGGTGGAGTTGGGCCCGCCCTTCCTAAGGCTAATAGGAATCCACTATTTTATGTCGTGATAGGAGTGGGAGCAGTTTTTTTTCCTGCTTTGCTAGACACACCAAAGTTTTATACTTGGTTGTGTCCCGTGGTGAATCAAACGGCCAATACCTTGCGATCTTAACATCAGGATTGGGAAGGGCAGAAATGGGTCCTACCTTCCCCTCACACCATACAGCACGGTGCAGCTTTGGTCCCTTTTTTTCGGTAGGTTAATTATTTTCCTTTTTTTTTTACAGTCTACACAACATTAATGAAAATGACCACAAATAAATTCTTTATAAGTGACAAGACACAAGAATAAGATGGAGTGAGACCCAAAGCTAACAAGGGTCCACCATTTTATCTCTATCGGTTTGGGAGCAGGTTTTCTCCGGCAGTCTACACAACATTAAAATGGGTGTTAGTAGAGAGACTACACAGCATTAAGGTGAGTGTCAGTAGAGAGGCGACAAAAAAAAAAAAAAAAAAAACTCTCAACAAATTGAAAAAACATAAGAATAGAATAGAGAGAGACCCACCCTTCTCAAAACTATAGTGACATGTGGCAATCTGAATTCCCTAGAAATAGAATAAAAATAAGATAATTAATAGGGAAAAGTCACTTTTACTAGAGGGAAAGCTAACCATGGTTTGGTCTTGTTGACTTCGGGTCGATATCGGGTGAATTTAATAATTAGCTTTTCCAATCAAAAAATATTTTTGGAGTTTGATTTTGCATATACCTTACCCGATATCTAGACTGCCTATACATCAACATAACCTATCTCAAACGGTAATGGCTGAACCTCCATTTATTGAAAATTCTTAAATCATCTGTAATTAAAACACAAACAATAAGGAACATTAGCCTAATTCTATATTACTTCATAAACTACAGTATTCTTCTTGTATAGGGCTGTCGGGAAAGCACTTTCTGTTTCTGGCATTGCAGTCACGAACTGCCTCTATGGACTCGAATATCTAATCACATAAAATAATTAAACAAATCATATAAGTAATACAAAGGGAATTTTAACAAACTGCCACACCTCCGATTAGGTGTTTCAAAAAATTCCACTGTTTTTTCCAAAAAATTTTAAGTGCCACAACCGTTAGTTTTTCCATCCAGACCTACGAGTTTGGTCATTGTTGGTTGACTTTGTCAAAAAAGTATGTCTACTTTACATACTTACCCTTGCAAGTCGTGTTATCCTTATCACGAAGGGAACAAAAGAAAAACCATCGCCCTCTCCTCTCTATGGCTTCTGCAGATCTGCTGCTTATTTTTTCTCAGTATTCTGTTTCTATCTTCTTGTTTCATCTTCTCCTTCTTTCCAATTTCGACCACAACAACAATAACAAGTCATTTTCTCACCACTAGGGTCTGCATATTGTGTCCAATTAAAATTAGGGTTTGATTTTGGTCGGATTAATGGGTTTTCTGTTTTCTAATCATATCTGGCTAATTGGTTTCCATATGGATTTGAAATTGAGATTGAAATTTTCCTTTCATTATTTTTCTTCTGAGTTTGAAATTGAAAGTGGGTTTGATTTTCTCCCGATTTTTTTTACAAACTCAGGCGAAAAGTAAATCAAAGACTTCGTTAAGGTTTCTGGATTTGAAATTGAAATTTGAAATTTGGTTAGGGTTCTATTTTGATTGTAGAGAAGTGAAGCAGGGAGATTCAAAATTAGGGTATCAAACACTAATTTTGGGTTTGTGAGAAATCGATGGAAACTTTTAGGATTTGTAAAATTGGGTTTAATTCATAAAATTGAGGTGGTTTTAAGAATAAGGTTTAACTGGATTTTTATTTTTCTCCAATTACATATATTTAATTGTAGTTAATTAGGGTTCTATTTTGACTGTGAATCGTAAACAAGAAGCAGTAAATTAGGGATGATCTGATTCTGTTGCCTTGCTAATTAATGGGTTTGGTTGTTGATTCAAGAAGGTTTTAGCTGGAAAAAATTGGCAGAATGGGTAAGATTTGATACAATTTTGGGTTTTAAAAGAAAGGGTGTTTGTTGATGCCATTGAACTTGTGTGTCGCTGCCATGGAGAAGCTGTTGCTGTTCATTCTAGTGTTTGGCATTGAGTTTAGGTGTTTGAGTTGCTGCCAGTGAGCTACAGCCAGAAACAAGTGTTGCTCGATTCAATGTAATGGATGGTTGTTGCCGTGAGATTATGGAGCTGTGAATATTTTCTAGTACAGTTAAAATGAAGAATGAAGAGATGACGATATTTCCATCAATTGAAGATTAGTGGGGTTTATAATAAAGATGAACAATCTTGAATGGTGATCGATGGGGATCTTGTTTCATGGAACTGGAGAAGAAGATGAACAATCTTCAATTAGGTCCCAGTAAACTCGTCAATGGGTGCCGATTTAACTAGGTTCGAGTCAAGTAATTTGAGGGCTTTACTATCTTTTACCATGGCTGAATTGTTGCCACGCGTTAACAAACCATCATCACGCGTTTTTTGAAAAAAAAAGGGACGGAAAAGTTCAAGAGTGTGGCATTAAATAAACTCTGGTAAAAACGGTGGCATTTTCTTGAACACCTAATTGGAAGTTTGGCACTTTATTAAAATCCCCTAATACAAATGACCATGTTAGAGTTGAGTTCAGTTAAGTCCAAAATAGATCGGGTGGACACTCATCGCATATATCATCTCCAACTGGAGCAACATAAAACTGTAAGTTGTATACGTAAATAAAAAATCATTGCATATGCAAACAAAAATAATTAAAGAAGTAAGCTAATAATTATTTTCACCTTTAACTATTAATCATCTTTGTGTGCTGCAGATCTAGTATAATTAATATCATCTCTTTAATTATATATTTCACCTTGAACTATTAATCATCTCCGCGTCTCTGTGTACTGCAGATCTAGTATAATTAAGATCATATCTTCACCTCCGCTTTGGCATCTTGGGATTAAGATAATCAACTTTGAACGATCGAACGTATTTGATATTGTTAGGGTTTACAGTTTGTATCATTAGTATAAAACATAGCTAGGATAAGTTTTCCTTTGTTAGTGGTGGTCATGATTTGTCCACACAAAGATAAATCAAGGGTTGTGGTTCCCCAGACCACCCCTTACATCTCGCACGTGTGGCGTTCATTATAATGTCAAGTTAATTCGGATATGCACCCAAACGCACCCTAATAGTTCTCTCTCATCGCATTCTATCTATCCCAGTTCCTCAGATCTAGAAAAATCTCGCCACAGTGGAGAAAAGGTTCGTTTAGGTTTCTGATATTTCATTGGGGATGTTTTCCTTGATTAGATCAAAATCGTTTACACATGGGACCCACAGTTTTCATTCTTAGCCTTTCATTGGGGTTGTTTTCAATGATTTTAGTGTTTAATTTCTTATTGGGTAACATGAATAAGTGCTCCCTGATCTTGATAATTACAACAATCACACGTCTGATTCTATTAGTCCATGAAGATCATTGTGGCTGTTTTCCCTGATTTTCGTTTTTAATTTCTTACTAAGTAGGATGAATAGGTTGTCCCTGATTTTGATGTTTACAACAATCACAGGTATGAAGGTATCAACTTCGTCCCTTCATGATGATTATTTTTACTTTCTTCTCTGATTCCCTGAAGATTGCAGTTTTAGTTCCGTGTTATTTTTTTTTTACTTTTTTTTTTATTTAATGTTCTTATTCCGTTTAAGAACTGGGTATTTGTTTTTGGCCTAATTGCTCAGTGTCGTGCCCATTTATACCTGAATTGTTATCTCGCACATCATTATATCATCATTGGACGTTTTAGGTTATCTATGTTTAATTGTGTCTTGAAATATGCCGTTACAAGCCTATTAATTTTATCATGAGTAATTGCACCATTTACAAGCCACCTTTGTCATTATATCTTATTTTGTTTGTTTGTTTTTCCTTTCGATGGCCATTCATTTTTTTGGTAGGCATTTCATTCTATGCCTATTAATTGTCTTGGCATTGAAAGAATAAGGATTTGTGGTCTATATAAGTCACCAGATTTTCAGAGGCAAAGCACGCTCAATCACCACATCTTCCCTCTTTTGAAATTCTCTGCTGTAGTGATTCCAGGTGTGTTAATTTTCAATGTGAATTCTTTTTTTCACCTGCTATTTTATTTAGTTGTTAACCTTATTTACGGCTTTTGGGAATCATGTAGATTTACGTAATGACTACCACAGTGCTTCCCACCGCTGCCTCTGGCGTTCAGGTTCCGGGAAACCTAACACTGAAATACTTTCAGCAAAAAAATGGAATCGGACCATGAATGGCCCGAGTTCGCATTGTCCGGATGTGGCATGAAACAGACTTCATGAAAACCAATATTGTTACCAGCCTTGATTTTCTCCTGTTGGATGACATAGTAAGCAGTAAACTGAATATGATTACATCCTTCTGTTGTGCTCATTTTCTTTGATATAAGCACTTCATAGTATGTTATAACACTTCGTAATATATTCCACCATAGGAAAATTGGTAAACGGTTAAAATGTGTAGATAAGATAATATATTCAACCATATCAAACTGAGACTTGCAATGTAAATTTATTGGTACCCATAAATGCTTTCAATTATGCTTTGGTATACGATTGGGTTACACTGTGTAGATTACATAAGATTGTAGTCATCTGTGGGGGTTTAGTGAGATTTCAATCACCATGTGTGTATTACACAGGATTGTAGGCATCTGTAGACTCAATAATCAGTTCCCACCATATTTTTTGCAGGGGTTTTAATAACTACTGATAATATTATTGCCTTATCATATATCAGGGTGACATGCTGCACGTAATTGTTCAAAAAAAATTCATCTAGAAATTCAAACCCCTGATAGAAGATTGGATGATGTTGTGTCTTAACAATTTGATATTTTCCCTAGAAAAAAAAATGTTCCGCCGCCTACTTTAACTGGAATACTGATATTACACCACTTGAAGCCTCTAGTGTGTCGATTCCTCGCCACAAGTTTAATTTCACTGAGCTTGAGAACCTTGCAGCTGCTAACACCAACACTTACCTTACTGGTGAGTTCAGTGAATATTACATCTGTCGAATCCCAAGCCGTGCTTAAATCACCTAATATTTAACTATTATTGTTTACGATGTTGCGGTGTCTTTGACAACCACACAAACTTCTTGATTTAAGCGAAATTCTGGCAATGCAAGTTTCATGCGTGAGATAACACTGGAAAACTTAAGGTGTGTTCTAGGAAATTTAGTTAACACCGTCAATTTAATTTAGACTTCGTTGGATACGCCTGTCTCACAAAGTTACAGTTTCCATCTGAAAACAGTGGTATGAAGATTAGGGTCACATTATGGGGTGATTCCACTTCTGAGCTTACCCAGAACCTTGCAGCGTATGAACTTAATCTGCGACCTGTTGTGGCTGTTATTGCTGGTGTCTATGTCAAGCAATATCTTGGTACACAAATCTGAATGCCCAAATTGGTTGAATTTGCAAACAAACTTATCTTAATTCCATCCTTGCATATTAAATTAACCCATGTGATTATACAGGCAAGGCGTCGCTCTCTTCAACTAATGCGACTAAAATTTACTTTAACATCGATATTCCAGAAGTCTTGCATATAAGATAATGGTATGACTTTTTAACGAATTAACTCACAATTTATAGCCATGATTTTGAGCATTTAAGCACAAACAATACAAAGTATGTTAACTTAAAATTTCATGTAAACTCAGGTCTTCCCACCGAACACTGTCGCGTGAAATCACAATCCCGGTGAGAGTTGGTTACAATGAGGTAGCTAAATCCATTGGCGACACTACCATTTCAATTTCCCAACTGCTGGAATCAAAGTGGGAATCTGGATACATGTAAACTTAAGGTAGGTTCTAAGAGTGGCCTCTAATGTCCCTTTATGAAGAGGATTCGGATTAATGTTATGCATATAACACCTATTACACAACCAATATTTGGGGGCTACACTTCTGCCGTGAAATAGATGTGGCACAACAAAATAATTTAGAGAGAACAATTTATTTACCGTAATTGCTATTTAAACTTGAATAATGTTTCTTTCGATTATCCATACGTGAAAAAAATGTTTGCCTATTGCTTGCGCATGTGTTTTTGGTATGTAACCCTACCACATATCCTTATAAATTTATATTAAAGTTATGTTTAGATGCCAATAGGAACGTTTCTAGGAAACAAATTTTCTAGGAACCGTAAAGATCTGGGTTTTTTTGGTTCCGACATAAGGAAGATTTCCATCCTGTAAAAGCATGGGGTTAATCCCTAATGTACATAGCTCAAATAAAACACCTTAGCGGTTCATAGTAAGACTCGGATATGTAAGTTCGACTGTGATTTTTGGTATAAAGTGCAAACATTAAACAACACATCGAATGTTTGGGTTCGTCTGTTTTTCGATATTTAAATGATTTGCAGATTGTGTTCAAATACGGTTCCTTAGTATATGTGTGAAATCCATTATCCATACAGATATGTAGATGTGGAACGAGGATTTGGTACATATTCACCGTAGAAAATGAAAAATTTAAGCTTAAATGGTAAGGCTAATACTTACAACCTATTAATTTTAAACAGGAGAAGGGAGATCAACATGTGTTCAAGGTTCTTTATGAAGTCCATCATCTCCAGATTGTATTCCAGGTGCAGATAGGAACATATGGAGCTAATAGAGACAGGGATTTTGAAGTTACCAAAGCATTCGTCAAGAAAAACTGCTGGGCGCAATTATATGTGGAGGATTTAATGGCGGAGG
>JAJJWX010000131.1:64370-193281 GCA_023529315.1 Papaver bracteatum
AGAAAGTCTTCTACTGACCCTCTCAAATATGAAGTTTACGAGACTTTACTCAAGTAATTTGGCTCTGATTGTACTGCTTCGCGAGTATCTTTGGAAAATGAGATTGTAGCTCTAAGGAGAAACCTTCAATTCAAAATTTCTTAATGTGATACTTTGAACCATAAGATTCACAATTCCTCTCTTGATTGCGAGAACCTTCGCAGGAAAAATAATGAGATGAAAGGTACAATTTTCTAGCCTCTATCCTCTTGTTTTTATGTTTTATTTTTATATTCTCTGTACTCAAGCCTCATTCTTAAATTCTTGGTTCATATATTAGTTTTAAATCAGACTCGTTTCATGGAAAGACTCAAATTTGAATCTATCGCTGAAGAAGCTCGTGCTGAAAGAGATTCTTGGATGGATCAACATAGTAGATTAGACAATCTTTATACTTACTCAATTGATCACATAAATAATCTTGCTAATGAGAATAATCAATTATTACAAAGCCAGAATTTATTAAGTGGCGAGGTTGATCGCCTCTCATATATTTTTTTCAAGGCTAATTTGGCGATGGAATCTTTATCAGATGAGAATAAAACTTTATCCCAAGAAAAACATAGATTTTCAAGCTTGATGGCGATTTCTTCGCAGCAATTGAGTAACCTTCAAAGAACATGTGATAATCAAGAGCAATCTCTTCGTTCTCTTGAGGACGAGCTCAAGGAAATAACTGAATCATCTACCGCTGAGAAGGATAAACTTATCAAGGGTTGGTTAACTCTTAGTTTAAAGGCCAGCAAGCTTCAAGACCAATACTATCAATTAAAGAAATCTCATTCTTTATTAGCAAAGGAAAACTCGTATCTACACACCAAAGAAGAAAACATGAAATCTCGTCTAAAGGGTGTGGTTGGCGATAAATTCGATGACGCTATGAATCAATGGGAGAACTGTTTCTTTACATTAATTCAAAACTTAACCTCGCAAAAAGAAGGTAGTCAATTGACTGCCTCTCTTGTTGACCTTTTTGTCAAATTTTGTGTTACATTTCTTGCAAGATCTTTGTCTAAATGATCTTTTATCATTTTTGTTACTCCCAGAATCTGAAAGAAGTATTCATTATACCATCGCTTATCTTACTGATAAATTGGATAAAGTTCGTAAAGAAAACAAGACTCTCACTTCCGATTTTATTGAAGCTCGCGACAAAGAAGAAAGAAGACTTGATTATCTCGAGTACTTCAAAAATATAGAGATTAGAAATCGTGACAGAGGTTTCCTTCGCAAGGTTCCCCTTAGTGCTGAAGTTCTCGTGAACGATATTCTGATCTCCCATTCTCTCCTTCATGTATCTGTTCTTCCTTTAGAAGTTGATGATGATGAAATTCCTCTTCCCATGGATAAGGTATTAGAATTTACTAATGATGAAGAAAATACCACTCAAGAAGATGATGAAGAAGAAAGAAGTCCTCCCAAAGAATTAACTACAAGTGGTGAGAAGAATACTGATGAAGCTGACAATTCTGGCAAGAATAACAAATCCGGTGAGCAAGAATAGTGAATCTGGCGAGACCATCGCTGAAACTTGAATTTCATTTTTGCTTTATTTTTCTTCTTCTTTCTTGCGAATAATGTAACTCTTGAATACTTTTAGAATTCAACTTTTGATTTTGTTTACTTTGAATATCCTCAAGGAAGATAATGAAATTTTATTTCTCCACTCCCCTACTTGCCCTTCATTATCTTTCTTGAAATGGTGAATCATTTCCTGTATCTTCTTTCTATGAACTGTGTGGCTATATTATTCGTGAAAGTATGAATATATCTGCGATGTAATGAATACTGTTGTGATAGTCTGAAAATTCTGAAGGAGTCTACGATGTTAGGAATTTTCCTTCTTGTGTATTCTCCTACGATGAACAAATCTTTCCTACATCTTTAAATAGAATAGTTAATTTTTAAGATAATTCTGTTGGTCTTATTTTGCCTTCCTAGTTAAAGGTCTTATTTTGCCAAAAAATTTCTGTCTACGACAAAATCGCAGGGTTTCTTAACATTTGCATGTAAAGACCCTTTGATCTTGTCTTATCCATAGTTTTTCGACATCTTTGCGACAATATGATAAGTATAAACTCTCTTGCAATAATTAAACCTTATGACATTTACGTCTTGCGATGAAATTGCAGGACGTCTTTACACTTTCATGTAAAAACCCATTGATCTCATCTTAACTTTTATCTTTTGGCTCGTTGCCTCTGTATAATTTTCGTCAGGCGACAATATGATAGCCCTAAATGTTCTTGCGATCATAAAGCCCCATGACATTGCCGTCTTTAGACACTTATCAGCTCCCTAATGGAGGGTGCCGCCCTTATCTTCCCCCTGGTTACCCCTTCAAGGAGGGCACATCGGCCATACAAGACTAGATCCTCCCATCCAGATTTTCCAACAACTAGTTGTTTTCACAGCCTCTTGTCCTTTATGCTTATATGGCTTATAGTTACAAGACTGCACCCTAAGTGGGGTTTTCTTCGGGCCGAGTGCATCATAGCCAAGACTTTCCAAGGATGGCCAGAGTAGTTTCGTACGCCCCGGGCACCCTTGACTCAACCGTGTACCTCGGCGCCTTGGTCATACTTTGCACTCCTTAGAAGAGGTCCTTAGTCGTCCAACCAGGGTATAACCTTATATAGTTGGAAATCCAAGATCCCTCTCCTGGATAGGTTTTCGTTAACCCCAACATTTGCATGACTCAAGTTCCAGCAGCGGTATAACCTTATCCCTGAGTCATGTCAAGAGATACCCCCTTATATGACGTGCTATTAGGTCATACATTTGCCTCTTGCGAAATTTTATTTGTGAACTAGGGTGCACGCCATAAAGGTTCGTCCCATTCTATTAATCTCTGCGAAATTTTTATTTTCCTTTCTTGCGATTATGCTCGCTGCTCTTGTTTCGCTTTGTTATCAGAAGAACCTCTCAGGTGTAATAGAAAAAGAAGAATTCATTATCTGTTTCATCATACAACATATCAGTATTTTTTATCTCGCAGAAGTTGTCATTGATAATACTTCTTTAGAAATAATCTATTCCATGGTCTATTGAGTGTTTGGCCAACATCTCTTCCTTAAGGATCCATTAGTTTGTATGCCCCAGTTCCAACTATCTCTTTAATGATATATGGTCCATCCCATTTTCTCACCAATTTTACACCATTTTCTCACTAATAACTCGGTGTTTCTCGCAGCACTAAATCGCCAGGTTGGAATTCGCGTTTCTTAACACGTTTGTTGTACTCGCGAGCTAATCTGCGCTGGTAATTCTCCATATGTTGTATAATTTGTTCTTTTTTTTCTTCTAATTCATCTAACTTATTTAGGATCATACCAGCACTTAAATTTCTTTCCCATGCTTCTCTTTTTGTTATAGGAATAAAAACTTCTGTTGGTAATACAGCTTCAACCCCATATGTCAAACAAAATGGTGACATTCCAGTAGCTTCTCGTCTAGTTGTGTTGTAAGCCCATATTGCATTATGCACTTGTTCGCACCATGCTCTGTGGTATCCTTCTAACTTCTTTTTTAAGATGTATGCAATTGTTTTATTAGTTGCCTCAGCCTGACCATTTGCTTGTGGGTATAAAGGAGTAGATTTTCCACATTTTATCTTAAATGCATTGAGTAGCAATTCTTTATTCTGCCCTTCAAATTGCTTTCCATTATCAGATACCAATTGTGCTGGAATCCAAAATCTGCAAATTATATTTTTAAATATGAATGTAAAAATATCTCTACCGCGGATATGTTGTACTGCTTTTACGTCTCCCTATTTTGTGAAATAATATGTTGCGACAATTAGATATCTTCTTTGCCCAGAACCATGCACAAATGGTCCCATAATATCTAATCCCCGTTTCCCAAAAGTCCATATACTTGTTGAATATGATAATGGTGCTCCTGGTGCATGTATCTTTTTTCCATATCGCTGGCAATATTCGCAACGCCTTGAGAGTTGCTTTGCATCCTCATGCATGTACGACCAGTAATAACCTTGCATTTTTTTTCTACATGCCAAAGATCTTCCTCCACTTTGATTACCAGCATCACCACTATGTAACATCTTTAATAATTTTTGTCCTTCTTCCCTCGACAAACATCTTATCGATGGTCCACTAAAAGATCTGCGATATAACACTCCATCTTTTAGCTCATAATTGGTTGCCCTACTTTTTAACTTATGTGCTTCTAATCAATTTCTTGGAATTTCTCCTCTCGCCAAATATACATGAATATTTTCTCGCCAATCTGTAATGTTGCTCCTTGGTTCTCCCTCGCCAGCTTCCACCATCATTACATCTGTCTCTTCTTCTTCTTTGTTTATCGATGGAAATGAAAGTGTTTGAACTTTTATGCACCTCGCCAATGGATTTGTCATCATACTAGATATGAAAGAAAAATCATCTGCGAGCCTATTATCTTTCCTTGATATGTGTCTCCATTTTATTTTTGGAATTCTCGTAGATAATTCTTCAACAAGTCTTTTGTATTTTCTCAAGGATGGTTCATTTGTTGTGTATTTTCCTTTTATCTGGCGAATAACCAATTGTGAATCGCTGGTGATTCTGGCATTTTCCAACTTCATTTCTATCGCAAATTTTAAAGCATGAATCACAGCCTCATATTCGGTCTCATTATTAGTGGATGCAAATTCTATTTTAAATGAAAAAGCTGTTTTTTCTCCTCCTGGAGAAATAAAAAAAACTCCAATTCCGTTTCCTTATCCATTGGACGATCCATCCACTAATATCTCCCATCTATTGGGTTCTGTTAATAGCTCTTTTGGATCTCCATGTTCCTCTTCTACATCTATCATCTCTTCCACTGCCTCATCATCTTCTAAAGGAAATTCAGCTAAGAAATCTGCGATGACTTGTGACTTTGGCGATGATAGAATTTCATATTGGATATCAAAGTGTCCTACTTGTGCATTCCATCTCTCAACTCTTCCTGATCTTTTTGAATTTTTCATTACTGACTCAATTGGCATTTTTGTTAACACTTTGACCTTATGTGCTTGAAAATAGATACGGAGTTTGAAAGTTGCATGCACCAATGCTAGAATTAATTTCTCAATCTTTGAATAATTTTTTTCTGCAGAATTGAATGTTTTGCTGATATAATAAATCGGTTTCTCTACCCCCGCATCTACTCGCAGCAATACTGCACTTAGCGCGTACGTGGTTGTCGCGAGATAAATCAATAATTCTTCTCCTGGTTCGGATTTTTGTAAAATAGATATGTTCATTAAATGTTCTTTAATTCCTTGAAAAGCCTTTTTACATTCATCTGTCCACTTGAATTTTGTTCCCTTCTTTAGTATGTCGAAAAAATGTTTGGACTTGTCTGAAGACCGCGAGATGAATCTCCCTAGCGAGGCTAAGAGTCCATTCAATTTTTGCACATATTTTACCGTCGCAAGCGTTGGCATATCGCGAATTGCATGCACCTTTTCTGGATCAACTTGTATTCCTTCTTTTGATACAATATACCCCAAAATATTTCCTGAGGTTACTCCAAAAGTACACTTGTCGGGATTCACTTTGATATTGAATTGTCTCATTTGATCAAAAATTTCTTTCAAATCTTGCACATGATTCTCAGCTTCTTTACTTTTGATTAGCATATCATCTACATACACCTCTAATGTTTTGTGGATCCATTTTGCAAACACCTTCTCCACCATTCTTTGATATGTTGCTCCAGCATTTCGCAAACCAAATGGCATCTTTGTATAACAGTACAATCCTCTTGGAGCAAAAAATGCAGTATGCTCTTGATCTTCTTCAGCGAGAGGAATTTGATTATATCCTTTATATCCATCCAGTGAAGATATTCTTGCATTTCCCGCTGCTGATTCAACCATTTGTGGGATATCTTGTAGTGGAAAACTATCTTTTGGACAAGCCTTGTTTAAATCAGTAAAATCTATGCAAATTCTTATCCCTTTGTTCTTCTTTGGGACCACCTCCATATTCGCAATCCATTATGGATATTTTGCTTGCCTTATAATTCCGGCGTCGAGCATTTTCTGTAATTCTTCCTCTATTTGAGAATGATATGTTGTTGCAATTTTTCTTATTCTTTGCTTAAATGGTCTTATATTTTTGTTGATTTCTAATTTATGACATGCTATTGATGGATCTATCCCTGGCATCTCATCCATGCTCCACGCAAAGATATCTTTATATTCTCGCAAGAGATTTATAGTTATTTCTTCCTCGTCTACCTCCATCCTAGTCCCAATTTTCAGTATTTTTAGCTCTTCTTTACTCCCAATATTTACTTACTTTGTTGGTTCGGCTGCAATGTAACTGGCTTCAGGTTCTCCCATTGGTGTTGGTGTTTTCATAACTCTTGCGAGTTCTTATCCTTCTCGTGAGCTTTCACTAGGTATTCCTTTTCCCTCTTTCGCTCTTATCATGTAAACTTTAAACTCTTCTTCCTTCTTTGCTTCTCTCGCCAGTTTTCTGCGAGCTTTTCGCAGCTTTGGACGTTCTTCACAATTTATCACTTCAATTTGGTAACACATCTTTGCAAAATCTATATCTCCTCTAATTTTTCCAATTCCACTAGGCATAGGAAACTTGATGCATTGATGCAATGTTGATGCTACAGCCTTGATTGCATGTATCCACGGTCTTCCCAATATCATATTATACGGTGATTCCACATCTACCACATATAATGTTACTTGTGTTTCAATCTCTCCTAACGGAATTCGTACCACCATTTCGCCTTTAGGTTTTGTTAAAGGTTTTCCAAAGCCATGAATATGATATGTTGAACAAGACACTTCTTCATCCTTATATCCCATTTTCTTAAAAGTATGATAAAATATTATATCCACAGAACTTCCTGCATCTACCAAAGTTCTATTCATAGTCCACTCTTCTACAGATTTTATTGATTCTCTCTTTATCATTGGCATAACAGATACCATGATTACCAAAGGAAATGTATGGCTTAATTCTTCTTCTGGTATTTCTGCTGCTGCAAATGTGATCTCCTGATTTTCCCAATCTTTCAATGATGATATTTTCTCCACCGTCATAATCTTCTTTCCTTCAAAATACCGTTTATGTATCTTCCCCTTAATATTTTCATGAAATCTATCGATCATTGTTCTTGTTACCATACCACACTCCAATTTTCAACAATCCTTTTTAATTCTAATCATTCTTCCTTCAATTATCTCACCGATTTGCTTAATGATTCTCTCAATCTGGAACAATTCTTATCTCCATCTTCACTTTTTATATGATTTTCGTTAATTCATTCCCTGTTTCGGGAGCCAAAATGTAGTTGCAGGAAATCCTACACTACACCCTTGATAAGAATCTATAGAAATTAAGTCATATTTGAAGATGAACAACAATACTTTTATTATTTTTATTTTCAGAAATCTTTACAAGAAATGTAAGAACTCAGAAATACAACTTTCTTTCTAGAGTTTCTCTCTCCTCAAGACTTTCTCAACTCTCAAAAAATACATCATCATCTTCTGAACCTATTCGAACCCTTTATATAGGAAATTACATAGTGGATGACGGCTAAGTTTTCCTCTTATTTCGGATCTACTCTGCGATCTCATCGCGATCACTATAATACTCATTCTCGCAAGATTTGTAACCATCGTGGGATAAATATGCTCTTCTTGTGCTTCTTCCATCGTCAGCTTTTACGTCCTTCTTTAAAATACTCTGTGACGCTCGCGAAATGTTGTTAAAGAGTTTGCGGTGATGCTCGTAGAAGTGTCGTTAATATCGCAAGAATACCGTTGTAGCGATATTCTGGTCCTACACACTGGACACAAGTTCATATAACATAATGAGAGAAACTCTTTCCTTCGTATCATCATTTTACTTAAAACGAAGATTTTGCTTCGGTTTTGTGAAAATTCACTTTTTCATGATAAAACTTTGGCTCACATGAAAGTTGATAAACATAGTTTTATCACTGAACCTACATATTCGTATATGAAATAAAACCTCTCCTAAATCAGGGATTATTATTAGTTTTCAAAAACTAGCGATTAAACGAACATACGTTTTCAAAAACGAAGGTTTTCGACGAAACCCATAATTATATATACACGGGTATATGATTTTATCATGATCAATATGTGAACAACCTATATAACTCATGAACATTAACAAACATCAGTAAAAATAAATAAATTTGGATGTGTACCTGTCGGCGCCGCCGGAAAGCAGCCGAATTATGATCGGATGGTGGCGCTCCGGCGAATTTTTTTCTTGATGCTAGCGTGAAGGTGATGAAGAGGTGATGGGAGATTCTAGTCATGGGAAAAAAAATTTTAAAAAAGAGAGAGAAACAATTCCTTTTATATCAAACTTTCTTTCCAAAACCTAATTTTTTAAGGATTTCTTTATTGGTCCCGGCCCGCGAATCCTAAACGACCAAGGTCCCGTCATCTAAATCAGAAGTTCAACACCAACTTATGCTCATCAAACGACATTCTATCATGCTACTAGAATCTTCTTTCAAGTCATGGTATGCTTGTACGATCGAAATCTGGTAACATCTTAACTTACGACCGAGTTCAATTACTTGTATTGTTATGACTGGGAAATCACCATTCAATGCTGACTGAGGAACATGGCTTTCCTCACTAAGCATGGGACTTAATGTAGATGGTGGATTTTCGACAAAGTCTAAAATTGTAAACCCATAATTATACGAACCTCTGATCCATCATTCAGACGTGAATTTTGAGACACGGGTCTCTCATTGAATTCTCTGATCGAGAATACTTTCTCTCAGAGTACATGTAGATATGTAGTCTCACATATGGACAACGTCATATCTCATGAATACTGAATACTTCAGTAATAATTTCTATATAGTATCACGGGATGGACGGCTCCTAGACAGTTTGATCTGCTAGTATAGTGCGATAACGTCTTCAGGATACAAACAACGAGTTTACCCTGACTATATAAAGGATATGAAGCTCCAGCAAGCTAATATCAGAATAATTAATGCTCCTAGACGGCTTACTCTGCTAGTATAAAGTCATAAATTAATTATTCCTAAATTCTTGGATTCATCCGCAGAATTTCTGAAAATATTCAAATATTTTCGCAAATATTTCATTACGCAAACCGCGGTTCTTCCCAGCAGAAATCCATGGGTTAGTAATAAATATTCCACGCACGGGTATCAGAACTACCTTTGAGCGAGCCTTGTCTCAAACCTAAATTCTTGGATTCATCCGCAGAATTTCTGAAAATATTCAAATATTTTAGCAAATATTTCATTACGCAAACCATGGTTCTTCCCAGCAGAAATCCATGGGTTAGTAATAAATATTCGACGCACGGGTATCAAAACAACCTTTGAGCAAGCCTTGTCTCAAACCTAAATTCTTGGATTCATCCATAGAATTTCTAAAAATATTTAAATATTTTCGCAAATATTTCATTACGCAAACCATGGTTCTTCCCAGCAGAAATCCATGGGTTAGTAATAAATATTCAATGCACGAGCATCAGAGCTACCTCTGAATAAGCCCTATTTCAAATGGTGCAAGTTTATTCAACGATGATGCATTAACAATCACCGCATGAACAAGTATTTCAAAATACGACGAAACGATGAACCTATGCAAAATAGGATGAAAAAATAACAAATAATTAAAAATTGACCAAGGTGATGGGAGCATGGACCCACTGACCGGCCGACCGTGTCTTGGTCAATCCCACACCGGTTTCATATTTTTATCATATTTTTGTTGTTTTCCTTGAGTTCATGAAAAACCTTTCACTTGAACAAATATCATTTGTTTTGAGGAAACTCCTCAATTTTATGGTGCTTCCTTCGCGCAGAGAAAATAATATAAATTAGGGAAAAACATGATGGGGGCGTGACCATTGGCCAACAGGCCATTCCTTGGTCCCAACCGGCCCCACACATCATGGTTCCTCATTATTCTATTATTATTTCCCTAATTTCATGAAAACTCCTTAATCTCATGATATTTCCTTGGTCCCATGAAAAATAATAAAATCAGGGAAACCCGTGTGCATGGGCCATGGCCGGTCGGCCAAACCCTAGGTGGCTCACACGTCCCACTTTTTTATTAGCATATTTTTCATATTTTCATAATCCCATGAAATTCCTTGATTTCATGATATTTCTTTCAAATTATGAAAATTCCTTCAAATCATGAAATAATACATAAAATTAGGGAAAACGCATGGGACCGGGCTCTGGACAGCCAACCATGCTCCAAGATGGTCCCACACGCCCGCACGCCCCTTATTTTATTTATTATTATTTTTTATGTTTCCTTCATCTCATGGAAACTCCTTGATTTCAACAAAAACTCTTTAATTTTGGCAAAACTCCTTTGTTTTATCATATTTCCCTAAAATCATGAAAAATATTACAAAAATTGTGAAAAAACATGTGGGATGGCTCCCTTGGCCGGATGGCCATGGATTGGCCATGATCGGTCCCACACTTCATAATTTTTTCACTTTTTCATTATTTTCCTTCATCCGATGAAGTTTTGACGGTTTTATAAAAAAAACCCTAATTTTGTCATATTTTCTCAAATGGTCGCTCAAACGTGCACTAGAAAATATCAAAATTCTCAGGAATGAGACATGAACGTCTCAACGATAAAATCATGTTACCTTGACCGACCATGGTTGGCTTTTTGGCTCGCAATGAGCCAGTCCCGCGTGTTTTTACAATTTGACCTAATTTGCACAATTGCACGTATTAGGTCCAAAACTCTCCAAATAATTTCAGAATTTGACGGAACGATCATCATTTGATCCCATGACCACCCAGGGCCAGTTTCATGACCCCTTGGTATATCCCTCACCTTTTCATGATTAATTAGGTTTTATCATCTAATATTGAACCCAGCAGTAATTCAATAAATGATTAAACCAACATTTAATCATTCTTTCATCAACTCACCAACTCTTCAAAGAGGTCTTGGTTTTTGCTCATGGGAGAATATGATAATTTCATGGTTGATCCACGGTCCCATGAAGCCAATTCTCCATCATTTCATGGTTAATTTTCAAATAAACCATCAATTGGTCATCAATTGATCAAATTAGGGTTTCTGAATCCAAGGATTATGATTCCAGATTCAAACACTAATAATTTTGCAACAATCTCATGATCAATATTCTTATTAATTATGCTAGGTTCAAATACCAATGCTTTAATTAATATTTTATTTTGGTCACGCTGCCAATAATTCATCAAACGAGCAACACTTGCTCAGATGAGCAATATTTACTCAAATCAAGGAATATTGGTTCAACTATCAATATTCAATAAATTATCGAGCAACACTCGCTCACCTCAATGTGAGGATTCCACCACTGTCTCACCAGACACGTTCGATTCATGAGTTGTAGAACATTTCACAAAATCATGTTTAACTCAGCAAATATATGGACTCATTGTCCCACGAAGTCATGAAATCAACAACTGACTAAATTAACCACGAGACGTCAATCGTGTCACTTGGGGGGATGTCAACTAGGGTTTTGGTATGGCGGTCTACGACACGTGTGTTCATTCACGACAAGAATGTGAGCAAGTCGTGCAATCAGTTGGAAGAATCAGCAAGATAGTGGGTGGAAAATTAACCATGTCTTCGCACGATGAGTAATTGGTTTAACACGATTTTCCACTTCTCCACTCTCTGATTCCAGCAAACTATCACACTTCATGGGATCATGGTGTTTTCAACTCCGGCATTATATAATGTCTCTGAATCCTGATTGAAACAACATTGGATAAGATTCAAAGAGTTTTCAAACATTCAAATAACGATCTCCTGAACGATCAATTTCTTACCAAAGTTCATACAAACACCCTTTCGTCTACACAAACTCATAGAAATCACTCTCAATCAGGCAAGATTCAATCATTCAGAGTATTTTCACACTGAATTTACAACACACCTACAATCTAAGATCATCATTGATCTCACACATTTCTCAGCTTCCCTCATATAGATCAACCCATCCTCTCTTGTGACCAAATTTACTTTGGAACGTCCATTGTCTTGGTTTAGGCCGGAGTACTACAGATTGATCTCTCGAACTTAAAGTACTCCCTTCTTGAAGTGTATATGTGTGAGGTTGAACATTTCGCTCGGTTCAAGGAATCTCCTCCGCACGGTTCAAGGAATCTCCTCCGCACGGTTGTCTCCTCAATTCCACAAAAACCAGCAAATTGTTTTTCCCCATCTACAACGGGTAAAGATGAAACGTGGTTAAAGCAAAAGCTTACCAACACATATTTCGAGAAAATATAGGTGAGTAAACTCGGCTCAAAATAGAAAATGTGTATGTATGAAAACTATCATACTTATACGACCGTTGTCTCAATAGTAGGAGATAGATAGACTTTTGAGTGCTAGATAAGTTTAAGTCTCCACATACTTTTTTGGTCGGATAAAGTTCCACCGGTTCCTTGAGTAGTTCTTCGTCTTCATAAGATAATCGCCATGGAGTCTGGAGCTCAACCATACTTAACTATCCTAGACCGAGACTTAGTCATAAGTAAACTAGAAATAAAGACGTATAGTTTTGATCACTAATATTGACAAACATGCTTGAGATAGCAACGCATACGAGTTCGACCGAGCAATGTTCTAACAGTTATTTTGATTGAGTTTTCTGGATTCAAATTCATGTTTCATGTAATTTGTTAATGTCCAAAGAAATCTTTCTTTTCTTGTAAAAGTAAGGTCGCTCTTGTTGTTCTCTAGGGAATGATATTTTTTTGGGGAGAGTTCTTAATTGAACTTGTGCTTAATTGCCAAATCTTTATAGGGAGTGTGACTGAGAAATATTGTAAGAGCTTTCTTGTATCTTTATAAACTCCTTGATGAATACACTGAGTTTTGACTATGTGAAATAATCGAAACAAAGTTGATATGTTCTCATTTATTCATGAAGTATCTCTATGAAAATTTCATTATGATCCCGCTAGTTTTCGTACATTTGCCAATTTATATTGACAAAAAGGGGGACAATTAATATGTAGTTCACATTACAAATACATATGGTTTACAGATCATTATGTAAGGGGGAGTGGTTTTCATTGTGACATAAAGTATTGACTAAGGGGGAGTGATACATATCACCATAGTATTGTTGTCAAAGTTGTGATAATCGGACTTTGATATCGTGTAATGATACTATGACACTTTATAACAATGATTGAAAGCTACTGATTTCTCATTGTTATAGGTACGGATCTTCAAAAACTATGATGTTGAGTTGAACATGTTCAGAATCACTGGAGTACTTGGAAGTGACGAAAATTTCGACTAATGTTCAAGAACTAAGGAGATCAAGCATTTGAATGAGAAGCTACAAAGTTTATTTATTTTGTAATCCATATGTATTGATAGTTTTGTCATTAAAATTGGCAAAGGGGGAGATTATTTGAGCACTGCTCGGTCGAACTTGCAAGCGTTACTATCTCAAGCTTATTTGTCATGTTTAGTTGCCAAAACTATAAGTCTTGATTTCTAGTCTACTTATAACTAAGTCTAGGATTAGGGTAGAAAGCATAGTTAAGATTTAGACTTCACGATGTTCATCGATTGAATATGAAGAACTACTAAGGGGAGCTTGTGAAGCTTCATCAAAAAAAGGTATGTGAAGACTTGAACTCATCTATAACTCAAAAGTATATCAACTTTATCTCATATTTGAGATAAAAGACGTATATCTATATATAATTTGATTATATACAGTTGATATTTCGAGCTGAGTTTAACTCGCTTACATATTTATCCAAATATATGTTGGTAAGCTTTCGATTTAACCAATAAGGTGTACATGTTTAGGTACGGTTAACCATATCTAAATGTAGTCACTTTTCATTTGTGTAACAAGCTAAGTTCGATCTAACAGTTAAAAGATATTAGCTTGAGTCTAATCAGGTTTTCATCTGACGGTGAATATTGAATGCTTTGTTACCAAGGTTGAAAAAGCGGGGGTACAACAACCACACCCAATATTTTATTCAGCAATATGAATAAAAAAACTCCAATATACTTTCAAGAGAATCAACTAGACAGTCAGACTTAATCTATAAAAAAGTATATCAAAGAGTTTATATCTCTATTTCACAATGTAATCAACAAATCAAACATATAGAAATCCGCGATCTTGATTATTATGTGAAACAACTTTAATGGTACCAAATACCAATGTTTTAAGGATCAATTAATTTCAATCAAAAACCTAAGGTTGGATTTACCACTTGATCGATACAACGCACAACCTGCGATATTTCTATTATATAAAAAAATATAATGTAGTAAAGAAATAACACAATCACCAGAAGTTTTGTTAATGAGGAAACCACAAACGCAGAAAAACCCCGGGACCTAGTCCAGCTTTGGACACCATATTGTATTAAGCCGCTACAGACACTAGCCTATTACCAATAAACTTCAGACTGGAATGTAGTTGAACCCTAATCAATCTCACACTTATTCAAAGTACAGTCATGCTCCTTAAGTCTTTGATCCCAACAGGATACTACGCATTTGATTCCCTTAACTAATCTCACCCACAACTAAGAGTTGCTACGACCTAAAGTCGAAGACTTGCTGTCTCACATAGAAAAGTCTATTAGAATAAATAAATCAGTCTTCCATAGAAATACCTACGAGTTTTGTTCAGTCTTTTGATAAATCAAGGTGCACATAAATAATTGATATCCCGGACTTATATTCCCGAAGAACAACCTAGTATTATCAATCACCTCATAATAATTTTAATCGTATGGTAGCGAAACAAGATATTGTGGAATCACAAACGATGAGACAAAGATGTTTGTGACTACTTTTAATCTTACCTATCGGAGATAAATCTCAATCAAATCTTAGCAAAGATAATACTCAATCACGATAGTAGAAGTAAGACCAGGAAACGTAACTACAGATAAAATAGTTGGGTCCAGCTTCACATTTCCAATGAAGTCTTCAAGTCGCTTACAGGGTTTCGTGAAAAATCGAAGGTTAAAGGAGAATCGACTCTAGTCGTAACTAGTATCACATAGAAGGTGTGAGGATTATGTTTCCCAGTTGCTATAGTTCTCCTTTATATAGTTTTTAAATCATGGTTTGCAATCTAAGTTACCTTGGTAACAAAGCATTCAATATTCATCGTTAGGTGAAAACCTGATTAAACCCAAGATAATATCTTTGAACCATTAGATCGAAATTAGCTTGTTATACATAAATGAAATGTACCCTCATTTAGGTTTATGTAACAGTAACTAAACGTGTACACCATGTTGGCTCAACAGTAGTTAACCGAGTGTATATGGGGAAAAACGATTTGCTGGTTTTTATGGAATTGAAGAGTCGGCCGTGTAGAGACTCCTTGAACCGAGCAAAATGTTGAACCTCACTCAGATACACTACAAGAAGGGAGTGCTTTAAGTTTGAGAGATCAATTTGTAAGACTCTGGCCTAAACCAAGAACAATGGCCGTTCCAGAGTCAATTCGGTCACAAGAGAGGATGGGTTGATCTGTAGGAGGGAAGATAGGTGATACATGTGTATGTTCCTCTCTCCTGGAACTAGTGATCCTCAAAGTGGATTGAGGATAGAATTGTAATTTTGGGAAGGAGCACTGATTTTTAGGAAGTATTCTCAGATAAGGAAATATTCCAAGACAAGGTAATATTCCCAGATAAGGAAATATACCTTGAAAAGGAATGTTTCCTAGATAAGGAAATATACATAGACAAGGAATTCTTTCTGGAAAAGGAATGATTCCTAGATAAAAAAAAATGCCTAGAAAAGGTATTATTCTTAGATAAGGAAATAGATTCCTAGAAGGTTTTGGGAAACCGTTAAAGTTATAAATAAAGATGTTTATCTCATAGCTAAGACAATCTGGGGAGTGTGGTAGGACACCTAGAAGAGTAGGTTTAACAAACATACCTAGAGACAAGTTTGTAAGGCAATTAGTTATTACAAAACAAGCTTAGAAAATACTTTAAGGTTATTTTACCTAGAGAGATTGTGAGCGTAACAAAGAGAGAATTGTAATAGTTTTCTTGTTCATAATCTAGAGAAGATATGTTTTTTCGAATCTGGTTTCTAGTGTGTTCTGTTTTCTAGTTTTCGTCTATTATTATTCTGAATTCCGCCTATATAATAATAATCACCAAGGTACAGAGATCAAAACGTATCAAGTTGGTATCAGAGCAAGTTCGTTTCTTTTCGGGAAGATTCTTGTGGTTTATGGTGTTCACTAGATATCTCTACAAACATCTTGGTGAGTTACTCGAGAAGCTAAAAAAATGTTTGAAGAATAAGATGACCATGGTATGGTTGAATTTAGATAAGGAACGCTCGTATGATGAGGGTAAGAAGTTGAAGCCATTGAGACGTGGATCGTTTCATATTTTCGGTAAGATCGGTAACAATGTCTTTAGTCTTGATTTACCACCTAATCTAGGAATTTGCTCGGTTATTAATTCTGAACAATTGAAGTTGTTTGATCTATCATTACGAGATGATGATGGAGATGACAATATGATCTTACTATATGTGGAAGACTTGTGGTTTGATAGAGAAGAACCACTCGAAGAGGATTGCATTACGGAGCAAAGAGAGACTAAGACAAGACAAGAAGATAAGGACGCTTTCTAATTGGAAGTCAAAGTCAAGTTCCCAGCAAGAAGAGATGGTTCAGAAGGGTGAAAGGAACTCTTGGGTTCCCTAACCTCAAAATATAACTTTCACAGGAGTTCAAGTTCTTGAGTGGGGGCACATGATACATGTGTATCTTCCTCTCTCCTGGAACTAGTGATCCTCAAAATGGATTGAGGATAAAATTGTAATTTTGGGAAGGAGCAAGAATATTTCCTAGATAAGGTAATATTCCTAGATAAGGAAATATACCTAGACAAGGAATTCTTTCTGGAAAAGGAATTATTCCTAGATAAAGAAAAATTCCTAGAAAATGTATTATTCTTAGATAAGGAAATAGATTCCTAGAAGGTTTTGGGAAACCGTTAAAGTTATAAATAGATATGTTTATCTCATATCTAAGATAATATGGGGAGTGTGGTTGGACACCTAGAAAAGGAGGTTTAACACACATACCTACAGAGAAGTTTGTGAGGAAATTAGTTATTGCAAAAGCAAGCTTAGAAAATACTTTAAGGTTATTTTACCTAGAGAGATTGTGAGTGTAACAAAGAGAGAATTGTAATAGTTTTCTTGTTCATAATCTAGAGAAGATATATTTCTTCGAATCTGGTTTCTAGTGTGTTTTGTTTTCTAGTTTTCGTATATTATTATTCTGAATTCCGCCTCTATAATAATAATAAAAACTCATAGGTTTATCTATGGGAGACAGATTTATGTATTCAATATACTTTTATGTGCGATACAAATTTGTTTATCAAGTCTTAGACTTTGGGTCGTATCAACTCTTGGTTGTGGGTGAGATCAGCTAAGGAAATCAAGTATGTAGTATCCTGCTAGGATTAGAGACATAAGGAACGCAACTGTACCTTGAATCATTGTGAGATTGATTAAGGTTCAACTACAGTCCAGACCGAAGTTAGCTTTGTAGTAGGATAGAGTCTGTAGCGGCTTAATACAATGTGATGTTCAAATCTAGACTAGGTCCAGGGTTTTTATATTTTTGTGGTTTCCTCGTTAACAAAAATTTTGGTGTCTGTGTTATTTCTTTTCCGCATTATATTTTGTTATATAATTGAAATATCACAGGTTGTGCGTTGAATCGATCAATTGGTAAATCCAACCTTTGGTTGTTGATTGAAATTAATTGATTCTTTAACATTGATCTTTGGTACCATTGAATTTATTTCTCTTGTATTCAATCAGGCACGCAAATTCCTATTTATTTGATTGTGGATTGAATAGAGAAATTGAGATATAACTCTTCGATATAATTTTTATTAAGATTGAGTCTGATTGTCTAGTCGATTCTATTGAAAGTATATTGGAGTTAGTCCATACAGATTGCTAAGCGAAATATTGGGTGAGGTTGTTAGACCCCCGCTTTTTCAATTGGTATCAGAGCTGGCAAACACTTTCAAGACCTCATAAGTCTGTGCTTGTAGCGATCTTACTCTGTGGACAGAAATTCTATCTCTATAAACGTACCACCAGTCTTCGATGGCTCAAACTATTCATGGTGGAAAATTGCTATGCGTGCTTTTCTTCAAGCTTGTTAATTTCAAACATGGGTACGTGTCGTTAATGGCTATAATCCTCCAGTTAATACAGAAGGTGATGTATCTATACCTAAGGATATTGGTAGATATTGTACAGAAGAAATCCTTGTTGCAAAGAAAAATTGTGACGGCTTAAATACTATCATACATGCCATTAACCCAGATCTTCAGCACCATGTGACTACATGCACGAAGTTTAAAGAAGCCTGGGATATCTTAGAAATTGTATTTGAATGGAATACCTCTGAAAAGGAAGCTAGGATTCAAAACCTATGTTCATAATGGGAAAACCTTCGTATGGAAGATGAAGAGTCATTTGATGAGTTTAATCACAAAGTTTCTGAAATTGTTGATGCATCTTTTGCATTGGGTAAGACTATTCCTGAAAAGGACATTGTGATGAAAATTCTCAGATCACTTCCATCTAGATATGATTCTAAGAAGCATGCCATCATAGCAGGGAATAACCTTGATAGTCTCTCCAGAAATACTCTTGTTGGAAAGCTAAAGATTTTCGATCTTGAACTATGTCAAAGAGAAAAACATCGCTATCTAGCCAACTATGTTGCTGCATCTGATAAAAAATATTAATGTCCTAAATTGATTGATACAAATGATAATTGCTTTAATTCTACTCTTTCACTGCTTATACAACAGTTAAAGAAGACTCTCAAAGAAAATCTCAAAAGAAAGATCTCTCAATCAATAAAAGGGAAATAATAATTCAGAAAATGTATGAAAATGTATGAAAATGAAACTTGTTTCAAGTGCTATAGAAGTGTCCATGATACTTACAAATGTTCTGATGAGAAGTTTAGTGAGTTAACTAAATCATGGATGGATACTCTGGATTACTGTCCTGAGGAAAATATATGTGGAGATTCTCTTAACTTCCTTGTTGATAATCATACTTGTCCCCCTAACAGTCTTGACTATTCCATTATATACAATTTTACTTCTCCAGAAGAGTTTCAACTGGAAAAGGATACCTTAATTAAAAAGATTGATGATCTGGAATGTCAACTGCGGATTTTAAGACAAGAAATTGTTGTCTCTCGCAATTATGATCCTACTATGATACATTGAACTTCTTCGATTAATTCTTCTAGGATATTTCAGCAAGTAATTACTGAATCTATATCATTCTCAAGTTATTCTGATGATATAGAACAATACAAGGGCATACCAAATGATTTGGTCCTTGTGTATAGAAATCAGGATCATCCAGATAAAATGTGCACAAGGTATCAAGAAAATCTCCCATCTGTTAAACCTTGTTTTCAGAAGATGAAAAGGAAATCTCCCAAGAAATGTTCATCTCTTTCAAAAGAGATTTCCAAAATCATTCATAGTTTACGAAAATCAACAGACAAGGTATTCAAAACTGTGCTGAAAAGGAAGAATGATGCACAAAAAGTACTGGAATAAGGAATAACAAATACTTCTTCTCCTCATAAGAAACTGCCTAGTCCTGTTTTAGATTGGAGATATTACAATCTGTAATAAGGTTTAAGATGGTTTTTGTAGTTTTCTCTCTTGAACAAGAACCATAATCATCAAGAGGATTGTGACAAAATATTTATGATGTTTCTCTAATTTGTTTCTATTCTTCTTGTGAAGCATTTTTTTTAGCCAAGAACCATTTCTGTACATAAAAGGTTTTTCCCTATAAGACTTTTTTTTCTGAGGATAACCAAATTCTGTTAGGGTTTTGGGCAAAGGTTTTTTTGGAAATTTATCCCCTATCTTCCTTATTTTTAAGATGAATATTTCTTCCAAGAAAGAGAATTTCACTTGTATCTTCCATCATGTCCTCATAAAGTCTTTCAAGCAAATAAAATGATGTCTGGACGGTTCTTTTTCCCTCTAAGAAGATTCATTTTGATTCGTCTGATAGTGAGATGTGCCCTGAAAAATGTGATTCCTTCCTTAATGGGAATCCCTATGTCTCTCCTCTTGATAAGATCTCTTTAACCATGAATCTCGTCTTGGAACAAGTAAGTACCCTGAAAAGTGAACTTGAATCTTCTTCCAAAAGACTTGAAGAAAAGATGGATAACAATGAATCCAGGATTGATCTAATCGAAGATGATCTTGACGAATATAGGGAATATGAGAAGAGCATTCAAATTAAGTGAAATGTTTTATTGGAATTGTTTCTATTGAATAAATGTCTAGGAAAATTCTTATGAGAACTTATTTTTTTTTTAAGAAGGATAACTAGGGTTTGGAATAGCCAATATTATGAGTACACATATCTATTTCCAACGATTTTCATCTTGCAATATTTTTAGATTTATTTTTTTAATTCTAAAGTTGATTTGGAAGATGATTTTGCAGTATTAATCCTTATGGTTTCATATATTTCAACTTTTATGAGATATATGTGTTTGCGTCCGTGAAATGTGATTGTCCCATACGTGGTCAAAATTTAAGTCTTTTACATATCATTATGTAAGTATTGATAAAAGATTGAATGAACTTTTGACAAACAAAAGTTAAGCCTTTTATATCATTATGCAAATATTGATGGAAGAAATGATGAATTTTTGTTTACAAGATTAAAGTCTATTATATGTGATTGTGCAAATGGTGATGGAAAATAGAATGAATCTTTGTTTATTCCGCAGTATTGATCTTCCCTGATCCATATCTTTATGTAAATATTGTGCGGCTCCGTAAGTTTTCTTATGTGAGCATTTCCGATTAAATTAATCATGGGTTCACTTATGGTTAATTTAATTGAGATTTTTGGATACAAATTCATATTATTATGTGATTTGTTAATATCCAAAGAAATCCTTATTTTCTTGTGAAAGTAAGGTTGCTCTTGTTGTTCTTTCGGGAATGAAATTTTATGGGGGAGAGTTCTTAATTGAACTTGTGCTTAGTTGCCAAATCTTTGTGGGGAGTGCGACTTTGGAATATTACAGGGGTTATCTTGTATGTTTATAAACTCATTGATGAATGCATTTAGTTTCGGATATATGATTGCATCTAAAAAGTTGATATATGCTTTTTTTTTGGTTGTGAAGTATCTCTATGGAAATTTTATTAGGATCCCACTAATTTTCGTACCTTTGCCAATTTTATTGACAAAAATGGGGATAATTAATGTGCAGTTCACACTACAAATACATATGGTTTTCTAATCATTATGTAAGGGGGAGTGGTTTTCATGTGAGATGAAGTATTGACTAAGGGGGGGTGATACATATCACCATAGTATTGTTTTCAAAGTTGTGATACATTTGAACTTTGATGATGTGTAATAATACTATGACACTGTATAACAATAATTGAGAGCTATTATTTCCTCATTGTTATGGCTACGGATCTTCAACAACGATGATGTTGAATTGAACACCTTTGGATTTATTGGAGTACTTGGAAGTGACAAAGATTTCGAGTAATGTTGGAGAACCAAGGAGATCAAGCATTTGGAAGAGAAGCTACAAAGTTTATTTATTTTGTATTCCATATGTATTGATAATTTTTTCACTAAAATTGACAAAGGGGGAGATTGTTAGAGTATTGCTCGGTCGAACTCGCAAGTGTTTCTATCTCAAGCTAGCTTGTTTGTCAAGTTTAGTTGCCAAAACTATAAGTCTTGATTTCTAGTCTACTTATAGCTAAGTCTCAGATTAGGATAGTAAGTGTAGTTGAGCCTTAGACTCCACGGCATTCATCGAATGAAGTGAATAACTACTCAAGGGAAATTGTGGAACTTCATCAACATAGAGGTATGAGGAGACTTGAACTTATCTATCACTCAAAAGTATGTCTATTCAATCTCCTATTTTGAGTCAAAAGTCATATTGCTATATAGACTTCATTTATACACATGTGCTATTTCGAGCCGAGTTTAACTCACTTACCTATGCCTCGAAATATGTGTTGGTAAGCATTCGCTTTGGCCAAGTTCATCTTTACTAGTGACGAAAGTCATGTTGATTATTTCAATAACTTGAAAATCGCTTTGATGAAAAATAGTTTGTGAATAACAACTATATAACATCCTCTAAGAAAGTTTCAGTGATTGAAATAAGAGTTTAAAACATGTAACCATCCTTGGATATAAACATATTGTGTTCTCACATTTGCGTAAAAGTCCAAAACCGGGAACTCAAGGTATGCGTACCCTACACGTACTGGCGGTTGTTGGAAATCCGGGTAAGTATGCGTACTCGTACTCATACTGGAGGAAAGTTCATGTCCGTAAATTTCTGCTGGAGTTTGAAAGTGAAAAACAAACTCAATCCGGTTACTTAAATATGCGTACCCATTTGCATACTTAAGTAGGTTACTTTCTAAAATCGGTTTGTTCGTGAACTAAAACTTTTATATAATAAGGAATGAAATCTTTGCAAACCGTGGATATAATGTTCATGAATTGATTCAAGTGAGTCAAAATCAATTTTTCTTCAATTGTGTCTTGTATACTTCTATGAGATCTAAGAAATTGAACAACTTTCTAACTAGTTCATTTGAGTCACTTGAACTAGTTATGGTGAAGATGAATAAGGTTGATATGAAAGTGCTCATATGGGTAACCATTGGTTAACTATTATTGAACCAACTAAGTGTACACTTTTAGGTACGGTTACCCAAACCTAAATGAAAGTACATTTCATTTGTGTATAACAAGATAAGTTCGATCTAACGGTTGAAAGATATTATCTTGAATATATTCAAGTTTTCATCTAACGGTGAATATTGAATACTTTGTTACTAAGGTATAAATTAGATTGCAAACCCTGATTTGGAGACTATATAAAGGAGAACTCTATAAACTGGGAACCTAATCCCACACCTCCTGTATGATACTAGTTGTATAAGCTAGATTTAATTCTCCTTTAACCTTAGGTTTTCACGAAACCATGTAGGTTAACAACTTAAAGACTTTATTGGGATTGTAAAGCCAGACCAACTATTTTCTCTATAGTTGCGTGATCCGATCTTGCTATTTCTATTGTGTTGAGTAAAATCATAATATTGGCTTGAGATTGATATCTCCAATAGGCAAGATAGAAAAGTAATCACAAACATCTTCGTCTCATCATTTGTGATTGCACAATATTTTGTTTCGTTAATCGAATAAGATTATTGTGAGGTGATTGATAATTCTAGGTTGTTCTTCAGGAATATAAGTCCGGGTTATCGATTCGTTCATGTTCACCTTGATTTATCAAAAGACGGAACAAAAACTCATAGGTTTATCTGTGGGTGACAAATTTATCTATTCAATAGACTTTTCGGTGTAATAAAGATTTATTTATCAAGTGTTCGACTTTGGGTCATAGCAACTCTTGGTTATGGGTGAGATAAGCTAAGGGAATCAAGTGCATAGTATCCTGTTGGGATTAGTGACATAAAGAATGCAAATGTAACTTGAATCAGTGTGAGGTTGATTAGGGTTCAACTACAGTCCAGATCGAAGTTAGATTTGTAGTTGGCTAGGGTCTGTAGCGGCTTAATACAGTGTGGTGTTCAAATCTGGACTAGATCCCAGGGTTTTTCCTGCATTTGCGGTTTCCTCGTTAACAAAACTTCTGGTGTCTATGTTATTTCTTTTCCGCATTATATTTTGTTATATAATTGAAATATCACAGGTTGTGTGTTGAATCGATCAATTGGTAAATCCAACCTTTGGTTGTTGATTGAGATTGATTGATCCTTTAACATTGGTCTTTGGTACCGTTGAAGTTATTTATTTTGTATTCAATCAGGCTCGCAAATTCCTATTTGTTTGAGTGTGGATTGAATCAAGAAATTGAGATATAACTCTTTGATATACTTTTTATTAAGATTGAATCTGACTGTCTATGTAGTAGCAGGAAATCCCACACTACACCCCTCACAAGAATTCATACAATCAAATCATTTTTAGATCAACAATCATAAATTTTATTGATTAATCTCACCATTTTTACAAGATAAAAAGGAAATGAAGCTAAAGAATTAACAACCGCTCTGGACTTTCTCTCTCCTAATGATTTGCTCAACCCTCGAAAAATATCTCTCCTTTTCCTTACGACTGGTCAACTCTTTATATAGGGAATTACATAGTGGATGACAGATAATCTATCATTTAATTTCGGATATGACTTGCGAAATTCTCGCAAAAGTTCTATTGTTGATCTTTGCAAACACTCTAATCATCGCAGAGTCATCACAATTTTCTCATTTTATGCCATCGTCATCTGTTACATCACTCTTCAAATCATTCTGCGATGCTCGCAAAGTGTTGTTGGCTAAACTTCGCAAATGTGTCCTTCTTGCGATATTATGATCCTACATCTTGCCTCTTCTCATGTCTTCTCTGTGAAGGAGAGAATGCCATGAGAAATCGTTCTTCAAAATTCCGCAACCGTTCATCTTTTCACATTCTTCTGTACTAACACGATTCTTCATCTTGCGTGAACTTTGTTACACGTATCTTTTCTTCCATCCATCTCTTGACACGTCTTTTTCAACCACTGCTTTTTAACTGCTCACGTCCACTCTTCGCATTAAATGAATTTATCTTCTCAAGAATTTCTACCCTCTATATATATTCTCCTTATTCTTCTCCTCTTTTCTTTTTACTTTCTTCTCAGCTTCTCTACAATTTTACTGTTCTTCCGCAAATTTCGCTTCTACTACTGTAATTCTTTATTCATCTTTCATTCCTTCATTCCCATACTGAATATGCCTCCAGCTGGTCGCAAAAATGAGATTGTTTTTGAAGAAATTTGAAAGAAACTTCAAACCATAGGTTTTGATTTATCTCCCATTCCTGGTCAAAACCCTAAATCTGAGCTTTCCATTGATATATTTTCTGATCATCCTTGCAATCACGAGGAAATCATAGTCTCGTTAGGTCAGCTTCTCGCCGGCCTTCTTATTCCCCTTTATGATCCTGAACTTCCCTTATTTTATGAAATACTTTCTCATGCGAAATTATCGCGATCTGTATATCAATTAAGTGGGGATTGAATTCGTCTAATGCTTGAGTTTTCCAATCGTGGTGATGGAAATGGATCTCTTTATCCTGATGAAGTTAAAAATCCTAGGTTCTCTGATGTTGCGATTGTTCCTGCGAACTATACCGTAAAAAATTTCTTTGCGAATTATGAGATAATTCCAATGAAGAAAGATAGCACTTTCTGGGGCGCTCGTTTAAAGAAGGGAGATGATGTTGCTAATGACAAGATACTTATGCAAGACATTGATTGGCATCCTGGAATAAATATATCCCCGCGTTATTCCAATGATGATAAGTGGTGTATCTTCCCTTTAATTCTAAAGGGTCCATACATCTCTAGATCTATTGTTTTACCTGCGAGTCTCGCAGCATACCAACCTTGGGTATTTACATGGCCTGAAAGAGAAACAGAGGTATATTTCCACATTTTTCTTGCCTGAATTGTTGTTTTTTTTATTCTTGTATATAATTTTGCTGACCACTCCAATGCTTTCGTGTATCTGCGAAATTATCAGGTTGAAAGGTTGAAACTGAGCTATAGCAAGACTGGGAAAGCTAGCACTTTATCAGCTCTTCGATCATTCACAGATGAAGTAAGAAATATTCTTTTATGATTCTTCACAATATATTGTTGCCTCTATTTCTTTTCTTTATCTGTGTGTGTAGGTTATCGTTGAAGTGGAAGAACCTGTTAAAGCTGCGAAGACTAGGGGTAAAGGCAAGAACATTTCTCGCAAAGATAAATCTATTGCCCCTCCTTCAAAGAAACTAAAAGTCGAATCTAGCGAAAATTCCAGTGATCACAGCGATGATGATGATGTTGTTTCTTCTGCCAAGGAAGTTTCACAACCTGAGTCTTCTATGGCTCAATTGTCAAGTATTTTTTCTAATTCTTGGCAAGGAATTTGTGACACTTCTCTTACCAATGCCTTCATGTCCATAGCTGCTATTTGCGATGCTCCCATCTTAGAGGATAAGGAATCTCTTCGCGTGGTTTCAAGATCTATAACTCCCAGTTTCTTACTTTCACTCAATAGTTTGGTAAATTTTCACACTTATATTTATCTTCTTTCTATTCTTGTTTTGAGTTCTTAATTTATTCTAAAAATTCATTGCATTATTTCGCAGGATGGGAAAACTTCTTATGTTGTCACTGCAGATTTGGAAAAGAGGCGTGCGGCCTTTGAAAAGAAGTATCTTGAATTTCGCTAGAAGAATGAGAAATTAGAGGCTGAAACTGTTAATATTCGCGAGAAAAATAACCAATTGGAATCTGAGACTGCTAATCTTCGTGAAAAGAATAACCAGTTGGAATCTGAGACTGATGTTCAAAAGAATAAAATTTCTGGTCTTCAAAATGCCAATAAGAAACTCTATGGTATAAAACTTTCTCTTCCCTTTTCTTCATTTTTCTTTTTCATTATTTTTTCTTATATGGTTCATCATTTCGCAGACGTTTATGGTCTTTCTGATGAGGCTATTCTTCTTCATACATTTCCCAATCTTATGGATGATGATACTCTTCTTGAATACCTAAATACCTCTCTAAATAGTTTTTCAAATAATAATATTGAATCTCTTCCTATAGATGAACTTAGATCTAAACTTCGCTTCTTAGAAGTTGACCATAGATCCACCTTGACTATGGATAACAAGTTTAAATGCTACCTTCATAATTCCAAAGAAGAAATCAATAGTTTAAGAACCAAGAATAGTAACCTCATAGATGAAAAAGATCGTATTTCTCTCCAAGGTGCTCAAACTTTAGCGAAATTCCAAGAGACCCATCTTGAGGTCCAGATTGAAAGAGATGATCTCAAACATAGAAATGTTGTGCTCTGTGAAAGAGAGAATCAAACTTGCTCCCTCCTTCTCATAAATGACGATGATGAATTTGCTTGGGCTGCGAGAGTTCTAGATAATGCCAGAAATAATCTAGGTGTAGACGTTAGTCTTCATGTTGAACAAGCGGCCTTGATTAGAGATATGATTTCTAACAGAGAAGGTTGTTAACCTTTCTTCCTTTATTTAACTGTTTGTTCCTCATAAATTACTATCAAGTTGCTGATTTATTATTATATTTTCGCAAAAGCTGAAGACAGATATCGCAAGAGAATTGAAGAACTTGAGAATGAAAAAGCGAAGCTCGCAAAAGATTTATCTTCTCGCAATGATAAATGTTCAAGGTTGAAAGATCAAATGAAGATCACTACTGCGAATTTTGGGAATAATTCAATTTATTTCCGCAATGACACCATCAAGGAGATCTGTGATGACAACAAAATTCCTCATTCCAAGTATCCTTGCCTCTTAGAAAAAGTTCCAGAGAATGTTCCTAATTTAATCATCTCTGATAGTGAAGCTGATGAACAAACATAATCTGAAGAAAATGAAGAGGAGAAATCTGATGGAGAAGAAAATTCTGGTGAAGAACTTGATGATGACAATGACAAATAAAGCAAAAAATGATTTTCGCTTCCTTGTGATTTCTTGTTCAATTCTTTGTAAAACTTGCATATTTTCTCTTGATCTTTCGTTCTTGTATACTTGTAATCTATCACTGCGAATTTCTCCTGTCTTCAATACAAGTTCTATTTCTTTTGTTCTTTCCTGCATGTGTTAGAAAATTTTTCTCTCTTGCAATATGACTATCCAAAATATAATTAACTTTTTATGCGTAAATCTATCATGTGAAAACAAATAACACGTAATTTATTCTATGCATTCCCATACATGCCTCTGTTATTTGTATTCAGATGAGTGATTGAGCAAGCTGCCTTTATTTAATAAAATAATTTGTGATAAAATCGCAATAATCTCTGCATAATCTCACAATTATAAATTGTAAAGTTGCATTCTTTCTTGTATTCTGATGTGGTCTTATTTTTCCATCTTTTTTTCTATGACAAAATCGCAGGACATCTCTACACTTTTATGTAGAGACCCATTGATCTTGCCTTAACTTTTTGTTCTTATGTAATTTTTGCTGCGATAATATGACAGGCCTAAATTTTCTTGTGAAATTAAAGCCCCATGACATTGCCGTCTTGCGAAGAAATCGCAGGACATTTCTACACTTTCATGTAGAAACCTATTTGTAGTTGCAGGAATTCCTACACTACACCCCTGATAAGAATCTTCAGAAATTGAATTATGTTTGAGAATGAATTACGACACTTTTTTATTATTTTAGCTTTTTAATTCTTTACAAAAGACATAAGAACTCAGAAGTACAAGTTTCTTTCTAGAGTTTCTCTCTCCTCAAAATCTTATCAACTCTCCAAAAGACATCATCATTTTACGAACCTAACGAACCCTTTATATAGGGTTTTACATAGTGGATGACAGCTAATTTTCCTCCTTTTTCGGATATACTTTGCGATCTTATCGCGATTGTTATAATATTCTCTCTCGCAAAATTGATAACCATCGCGGGATAAACATACTCTCTTTGTATTTCTTCTATCGTCAGCTTCTTTTGGATTCTTCTGTGACGCTCGCGAAATGTCGTTAAAGAATCTTCTGTGACACTCGCAAAAGTGTTGTTAATATCGCGGAAATAATGTTGTAGCGATATTCTGGTCCTACATCTTGCCTCTTCTCATGTCTTTTATGCGAAGAAGAGAAGATCATAAGAACTAATACTCGCAACTTCTTTCCCTCTTATATTTTCTACTCGACAAGGTTCCGTTAATCTAGCCTTACCGCCTACACGTGTTGTTTAGCCCTCTTTTTACTGACACGTGTTTGCTTAATAGGTCAACTCCTTTTTGCCTATAAAAGGTAGGGTTAAATTTCAAAACTAATTTTCCTCTTCCGTTTCTTTATCTTCTTTATCCATTTATTTCGTCTTTCGTCTGCAACTTTTCTTCTTCATATTCTCCTGCTAATGTTTTAATGGAGTCACCAAGGTATATTTCCCGACTTATGATATTTATTTAAACCAATTTTTATTTATATTCTCTAACCTTTCTTATTTGATTCTTCATAACTTCCATATTATGTCTTCTTTTCAGCGGAACTATCTCTAACACACAATCCACAACTCAAAACCCTAATATTCACAAAAGGCCAGCTGAGAAGAAGAAGAGGAGTTCTGCGAATGATAAGGTAGTAAGAAACACCCTCTATTTTTTAATAACAATATTGTTGCATTTGTTTCTTATCTGAATTATTATTCGCAGAATGATGAGAACTCTGTTAAACCTTCCAAGAGATCTCGCCACTTTAAGACTCTTGGAGATAATCTCGTTATTACCCCACTAACATCTGCGAGGGCTACTCCCACATTGTCTCAACCAAATCCTTCTTCTTTTGTCTGCGAGGATATCACTGCTCATACTTCTACCTCTTCTAACCCTTTGACGAATCAAGCTTCTAGAATTGATGTGACTGAGACTCCTTATAGTCCTCTACTGCATTCAACTGTTGTTTTTACAAATAACCCCCTCCTGACAATTCAACCATCGCAAATGATTCAAATCGTCAACTTGCTCTCATTACTACTTCATCTTCTACACCCCTTCCTTCATTAAATGAAACCTTTGTAGGTGTTGATGTTTCTTTTAAAATCTTGTCCAATATTTTAGACAATGCTAGAAAGTCCTCTAATGATCCCCTTCAATATGAAGCTTGCGAGACTCTACTTAAGTATTTTGGATCTGATTGTAATGCTTCACGAGCGTCTATGGAAAATGAGGTTGAAGCTATGAGAAGAAGCCTTCAAGCCAAGACTGCTGAATGCGATACTTTGAATCATATGCTCCGCAATTCTTCTCTAGACTGCGAGAATCTTCGCAGAAAAAATGACGAGCTAAAAGGTATATTTTTCTTGCCTCTGCTCTTTTGTTTTTCTGTTTTACTTTTATATCTTCTGTACTCAAGTCTTTTTCTTAAATTCTTGATTCATATATTAGTTTCAATCGGACTCGTTTCATGGAGAGACTTAAATTTGAATCTATTGCTGATGAAGCTCGTTTCGAAATAGATTCTTGGATGGACCAGTATAATAGATTAGATAATCTTCATACATATTCGATTAATCAAATAGATAATCTTACTAATGAGAATAATCAATTATCGCGAAATCAAAGTTTATTAAGTAATGAGGTTTCTCGTCTCTCATATTCATTAACCAAGTCTAACCTGGCGGTAGAATCTTTATCAAATGAAAATAGAACTTTATCCCAAGAAAAACATAGATTTTCAAGCTTGATGGAGATTTCTTCACAACAATTGAGTAATCTACAAAGGATATGCGATAATCAGGAGAAATCTCTTCATTCCCTTAAAAATGAGCTTAAGGAAGTAACTGAATCATCCACTGCTGAGAAGGATAAACTTATCAAAGGTAGGTTAACTCTCAGTTTGAAGGCCAGTGAGCTTCAAGACCAGTGCTCTCAATTGAAGGAATCTCATTCTTTACTAGCAAAGGAAAACTTGTATCTACGCACTAGAGAAGAAAACGTGAAATCTCGTCTGAAAGGTGTGGTTGGCAATAAATTCGATAACGCTATGAATCAATGGGAAAACTGTTTCTTTTCATTAATTCAAAACTTAACCTCGCAGAAGGAAGGTAGTTAATTGACTGCCTCTCTCTTATTGACCTTTCTGTTAAATTTTGTGTTTTATTTCTTGCAAAATATTTGACTAAATGATCTTTTATCACTTTCACTCGCAGAATCTGAAAGAAGTCTTCATTCTACTATTGCTGATCTTACCAACAAATTGGATAAAGTTCTCAAAGAGAACAAGTCTCTTCTTTCCAATTATCTTGAAGCCCGCGACAAAGCAGAAAGAAGACTTGATTATCTCGAGTACTTTAAAAATATAGAGATTAGGGATCGTGATAGAGGTTTCCTTCGCAAGGTCCATCTCAGTGCTGAAGTTCTTGTGAATGAGATTCTGCTGTCCCATTCTCTCCCTCCTGTATCTGTTCCTCCTCTAAAGGTTGATGATGATGAAATTCCTCTTCCCATGGATGAAGATTTAGAGTTTACTAATGATGAAGAAAATATCACCCAAGAAGATGGTGAAGAATAAGAAACAAGTCCTCCCAAAGAAGTAACTGCAAGTGGCGAAGTAATCGCTAATGAAGAATCAAAAGAAGAAGAGACTCGTGATGAAAAGGATGCTGATGAAGTTGATAACTCTGGCAAGAATAATAAATCGACGAGCAAGAATAATGAATTTGGTGAAGCTTGAACTTTATTTTTTCTTTCTTTACCTTCTTATTTCTTGCGAGCGATGTAACTTTTGAAATCTTTTTAGAATTTAACTTTCAACTTAGTTAACTTTCAACTTAGTTTACTTTGAATATTTTCAAGGAAGATAATGAAATGTTACTTCTCCATTCCTCTATTTTCCCTTTATTATATGGATTATTTTGTTTTTGGTACTCAAGTTTTGACCAACTTTGCTGTTTGGTCTAACATTTGTCCAGCTTGGGGTTTGGTACTTGGAATTGACGTGGACTTACGTTGACTCTTGACTTCTGTTTAGTATTTATTAAAAATTAATATAAAATTTAATAATTGTCTGCGATGCAATGAATACTGCTGCGATGTTCTGAAAAATTCTGAAGGAATCTACAATGTTAAGAATTTGCCTTCTTATATATTGCTCTGCGATGAATGAATATTTCCTGTAATCTTAAAATAGAATAGTTAATTAGTAAGATTATTCTTTTGGTCTTATTTTTCCTTCCTAATTAAAGGTCTTATTTTGCCAAACTTTTTCTTTCTGCGACAAAATCGCAGGATTTATTAACATTTTCATGTAAAGACCCTTTGATCTTGTTTTATCCATGTTATTTCAAAATATCTGCGACAATATGATAAGCATAAACTCTCTTGCAAGAATTTAACCTTATGACATTGCCGTCTTGCGATGAAATCACAGGACGTCTTTACACTTTCATGTAAAAACCCATTGATCTCATCTTAACATTTCTCTTGTGGCTTGTTGCCTCTATATCATTTACGTCATGCGACAATATGATAGGCCTAAATGTTCTTGCGATCATAAAGCCCCATGAAATTTCCGTCTTAAGACACTTATCAGCTCCCTAATGGAGGGTGCCGCCCTTATCTCCCCCTGGTTTCCCATTCAAGGAGGGAACATCGGCCATACAAGACTAGTTCCTCCCATCCAGATTTACCAACAACCAGCTGTTTTTCCAGCCTCTTATCCTTTATGCCTATATGGCTTATAGTTACAAGACTGCACCCTAAGTGGGGTTTTATTCAGGCCAAGTGCAGCATAGCCAAGACTTACCAAGAATGGCAAGGGAGTTTCGTACGCCCCGGGCACTCTTGGCTCAACCGTGTACCTCGGCACCTTGGTCATACTTTGCACTTCTTGGAAGAGATTCTCAATCTTCTAACCAGGGTATAACCTTATATAGTTGAAAATCCAAGATCTCTCTCCCGGATAGGTTTTCTTTAACCCCAACATCTGCATGACTCAGGATCCAGCAGCGGTATAACCTTACCCCTGAATCATGTCAAGAGATACCCCCTCCTATGACATGATATTAGGTCTTACATTTGACTCTTGCGAAATTTTATTCGCGAACTAGGGTGCATGCCATAAAGGTTTGTCCCATTCTATTAATCTCTACAAAATTTGTATTCGCTTTTCTTGCGATGATGCTCGCTGTTCTTGTTGTGCTTTGTTATCAAAATAATTTTTCAGTTGTAAATAGAGATAAAATAATTTATTACCTATTTCATCATATAACATACTAGTATCTCTTATCTTCCAGAAGATGTCATTGATAATATCTTTTCATAAATAATCTATTCCATGGTCTATCTAGTCTTTGACCAACATCTCTTCCTTCAGGATCCATTAGTTTGTATGCCCCAGTTCCAACTATCCCTTTAATGATGTATGGTCCATCCTATTTTCTCGCCAACTTTCCACCATTCTCTCGCTGATAACTTGGTGTTTCTCACAGCACTAAATCTCCAGGTTGAAATTCACGTTTCTTAACACGTTTGTTGTACTCACGAGCTAATCTTCGATGGTAATTTTCCATATGTTGCAATGTTTTTTCTATTTTTTCTTCTAATTCATCCAATTTATTTAAAATCATTCCAGCACTTAGATTTCTTTCCCAAGCCTCCCTTTTTGTTGTAGGAATAACGACTTCTGTTGGTAACACAACTTCAACTCCATATGTCAAACAAAAAGGTGACATTCCAGTAGCTTCTCGTCTAGTTGTATTGTAGGCCCATATTGCATTATGCACCTATTCACACCATGCTTTGTGGTATCCTTCTAGCTTCTTTTTTAAGATGTCTGCGATTATCTTATTGGTTGCTTCAGCTTGACCATTTGCTTGTGGATATAGAGGATTAGATTTTCCACACTTTATATTAAATGCATTGAGTAGCAATTCTATATTCTGACCTTCAAATTGCTTTCCATTATCAGATACCAACTGTGCTGGAATCCCGAATCTGCAAATTATATTCTCAAATATGAATGTAAAAATATCTTTATCGCGAATATGTTGTACTTCCTTTACTTCTCCCCATTTTGTGAAATAATATGTTGCGACGATCAAATATCTTCTTTGTCCAGAACTAAGTACAAATTTTCCCACGATATCTAACCCCCATTTCCCAAAAGTCCATACACTTGTTGACGATGATAATGGTGCTCCTGGTGCATGTATCTTCTTTCCATATCGCTGGCAATCTTCACAACGCCTTGAGAGTTGTTTTGCATCTTCATGCATATATGGCCAGTAGTAGTCTTGCATTTTTGTTTTATATTCCAAATATCTTCCTCCACTGTGATTACCATCATCACCACTGTCAACATCTTCAATACCTTTTGTCCTTCTTCCCTCGTCAAACATCTTAGCGATGGTCCATTAAAAGATCTGCGATATAATACTCCATATCTTAATTCATAATTGGTTTCCATACTCTTTAACTTATGCGCTTCCAATCGATTTCTTGGGATTTCTCCTCTTGCCAAGTATGCATGAAGATCTGCTCTCCAATATGTGATATTGATCGCTGGCTCTCCTTCGCTAGCTTCTACCATCATTACATTTGTCTCTTCTTATTCCTTGTTTACCGACGGAAATGAAAGTGTTTGAATTTTTATGCACCTTGTCAATGGATTTGTCATCATACTAGATATGAAAGCAAAAGCATCTGCAAGTCTATTATCTTTCCTTGATATATGTCTCCATTTTATTTTTGGAATTCTCGCAGATAATTCTTCAACAAGTATTTTGTATTTTCTCAAGGATGGTTCATTTGTTGTGTATTCTCCTTTTATCTGGCGAATAACCAATTGTGAATCGCTGGTGATTCTCACATTTTCCAAATTCATTTCTATCGCAAATTTTAAAGCATGGATCACGGCCTCATACTCTGTCTCATTATTAGTTGACGCAAATTCAAGTCTAAATGAAAAAGCTGTTTTTTCTCCTTCTGGCGATATGAAAACAACTCCAATTCCATTTCCTTATCCATTGTATGATCTGTAGGTACCAAATATCACAAGGCATTAACTTACGAACATCGTGACAAATATAAGAGGAAAGAGTTACAAAACAATACGAAGATAGAGGAAGCACAGGGAAGTATGAAGATTTGCGAAGATATAATAATCGTACGAAGATGTGTTGCGATACTTCGCAACACATATACAGCTGTACAAAGTTCATTATAAATAGGAGTTCAAATGTAAAATTCGGAGGTTCTTTTGGTGAGTATTAGAAATTATCTTAGGAAAGAGAATAGAGAAAGTTGTAACTATTCTAGTTCCAGTTAGATACTTCTTTGTAATCAATTGAGAGAATTAATAAAAAAAGTTGTCATTCAACATCAAGAACTTCTCAAGTTTTACTAATTCTACTGAGGGTGTAGTTGTAGGTTATTCTGCAACTACATAATTGGCGCTAGAAGGAGGGGACTTGAGGATTGTGATAGCCAAAATTTGAAGGAATTGTGGAAAATTTGAAGATCAAATGGAGTCAGTGGATGGGGATTGCAAAAAAGAAGAATGTAATATGATCACAAAGAAAATGATTGATGAATTTCATAATAACATGAAGGGAAAGATATACAAGCGAGATTGTAGAGGAAGAAAGATCATGGAGGAGGAGAAAATAACAACTTTAGAAGAATGGGAAAAACAGAAAATCACATTTTCAGTAGCAGAAATTCCAAATGAAGACTTGAACCACACTTCACCATTGGTGATCACAGTTCCAGTCATGCGAGAAGAGAAGAAAGCTATAGAAAAATGGAAATTAAACCGAATCTTGGTTGATACAGGGAGTTTTGTTAATATCATATTCTATCATGCACTTAAAGGGATGGGAATTAAAGATGAAGAAATCACAAATTCAAAATGTCTCATTCATGGATTAGGAAAATCTACAACAAAATCTAAAGTGAAAATAGCACTGCGAATATTGCTAGGAGAAATCGAAACACATATAGTCTTATGTGTGATAGATATGGAATATCCATATAATATGCTGATAGGAAGGTCATGGATTCATGCGATCAAAGTTGTTTCTTCAACATTACATCAGAAAATCAAATTTCCTACACCAAATGGAATACAGGAAATAAAAGGAGATCTTGATAGTGCAAAATTTTGTTATCAGATTGAAGTAAAACAGTGTGGGGGGGAGAGCCAGAAAGAAACAGTTTTGTAGAAAACTTGCGAAGGAGGTAAAAAAGGAAGAAGAATTCAGAGTGTATACAATAAGAGCAAAGGAAGGGGGAGGAATACCAAGTGAGATTCCATAAAAAGAAGGGGAACCAGCAAAAATAATCAAAGAACCAACACCTATGGGGGAGAAAAGTCCAAGCTATGTTAAAAATTTGAACCAACTAAAGAAGTAAATATTGGAAGTAAAGAGGAGCCTTTATTCTTGTGAATTGGAACTAAGATGGATGAAGAAGAAGAAAAGATAACTATTGATCTCTTACGAGAATATAAAGATATATTCGCAGGAAGTGTAGATGAGATACCAGGAATTGATCCATCAGTGGCGTGTCATAGATTGAACATCGATAAAAACGTAAGACCATTCAAACAAAGAATAAGGAAGATATCACAAAGTTATCATGCACAAATAGAATAAGAATTACAAAAGATGCTGGATGTAGGAATCATAAGGGAAGCAAAATACCCAGAATGGATTGCGAATATGGTCATTGTTCCGAAAAAGAATAAAGGGATAAGAATTTGTATAGATTTCACTGATCTAAACAAAGCCTGCCCCAAAGATAGCTTTCCATTACCAGACATACCACAAATGGTGGAATCAGCTGCAGGACATGATAGAGTCACTTCACTTGATGGATATAAAGGGTATAATCAAATATCACTCGCAGAAGAAGATCAAGAACATACTGCCTTTTTTGATCCAAGAGGTTTGTATTGTTATGTGAAGATGCCATTTGGTTTGCGAAATGCGGGTGATACATATCAACGAATGGTTGAAAAAGTGTTCGCAAAGTGGATACATAAAACTTTGGAAGTATATGTAGATGATATGTTGATAAAAAGCAAAGAAGCCAAAGATCATGTGCAAGATTTGAAGGAAATATTTGAACAAATGAGAAAGTTCAACATCAAATTAAATCCTGAAAAATGTATAATTGGAGTTGCGTCTGGAAAATTCTTGGGATATATAGTATCAAAGGAGGGAATACAAGTTGATCCAGAAAAAGTACAAGCAGTTCGTGACATGCCAACACCTGCAACAGTAAAGGAAGTACAAAAGATAAATGGACTCTTGGATTCACTCGAAAGATTTATTTCGCGAATGTCAGATAAGTGCAAACATTTTTTCAACATACTTAAGAAGGGAGCAAAATTCAAGTGGATTGATGAATGTGAAAGATCTTTTCAAGGAATCAAAGAATATCTCACAAATACATCCATATTACAGAAACCAGAGAAAAACGAAGAATTATTGGTATACCTTGCAACAACTCCATATGCTCTAAGTGCAGTTCTGTTGCGAACAGATGCAGGAATAGAAAGGCCCATTTACTACATCAGTAAAACTTTTAACGCAGCAGAGAGAAATTATTCTAAAATGGAGAAGTTAATCTTAGCCCTGGTGTATGCATCATTCAAGTTACGAATATACTTCCAAGCACATGTGATAAAAGTGGTAACCAAGGTGCCAATTGAATCAGTTATGAAGAACACCAAAAGGTCAGGGAGAATAGAAAGGTGGAATGCACAAGTAAACCATTACAAGATAAAATACGAAGTATTATCATCGCAAAAGTCACAAGTCGTAGCAGATTTCTTGGCAGAATTTCCTTTGGAAGAAGATGAAGCAGTAGAAGAAATGATGGATGTTGAAGAAGAGTTTGGGAATCCAAAAGACTTGTTAACATAACCAAATAGATGGGAAATTTTAGTAGACGGATCATCCAATAGTGAGGGGAATGGAATTGGAGTTGTGTTGATCTCACCAGAAGGAGAAAGAACAGCATTCTCATTCAGACTAGAATTTGCATCCACTAACAATGAAACAGAATACGAAGCTGTAGTGCACGCATTAAAGATCGCAATAGAAAAGAAGCTTGAAAGTATAAGGATAACAAGTGATTCGCAGCTGGTAATTTGTCAAATTAAAAGGGAATATACCACAAATGAGTCTTCCTTGAAGAAATACAAGAAACTTGTTGCTGAACTATCTGCGAAGATACCAAAATTAAAGTGGAGGCATATAACAAGGAAATACAATCGACTCGCAGATGCTTTTGCATTCATTCCAAGTATGATGACAAATCCTAATACAAGAAATATCAAAATTCAGACGATTCAACACCCATCGGTGAACAAAGAAGAAAAAATTGAGGAGGCAGTTGCGATGAAAGTAGAAAGAGAATTACCAAATAACATCGCAGATTGGAGAAAAGAAATTCATGCATATCTCGCAATAGGAGAAGTATCCAGGAACAGACTAGAAGCACATAAATTAAAGAGTCGTGCAACAAACTATGAGCTATGATAAGGAATTTTATACAGAAAATATTTCAGTGGACCACCGCTCAGGTGCTTAACTCGTGAAGAAGGAGAAAAAATATTGAAGATGTTACATGGAGGAGAAGCTGGAAATCATAGTGGGGGAATATCTTTAGCCTACAAAGCAAAGATACAAGGATATTACTGGCCTTATATGCATACAGACGCAAAAAATTTCGTACGAAGATGCAAGGAATGTCAACGACATGGTAAAAGAATTCATGCACCAGGGGCAACATTAACTTCTTTAACAAGCTGCTGGCCTTTTTGGAAATGGGGGTTGGATATTGTTGGACCATTTCTTCCTGGATCTGGACAAAGGAGATATTTGATAGTCGCAACAGATTATTTCACGAAGCTCGCAGAAGTAAAAGCAGTACATCATATTCGTGATAAAGATGTTTTTACGTTCATATTTGAGAACATCATTTGCAGATACGGAGTTCCATCACAGTTAGTATCTGATAACGGAAAACAATTTGAAGGGAAGAATATAGAGATGTTACTAAGTGCTTTTAGGATAAAATATGGGAAATCAACTCCGTTATATCCACAAGCTAATGGACAGGCAGAGGCAACAAATAAAATAATCGCAGATACAATCAAAAAGAAATTAGAAGGACATCTCAAAGGGTGGTGCGAGCAAGTACCTAGTGCAGTCTGGGCATACAATACAACTAGAAGAGAGGCAACTGGAATGTCTCCTTATTGCTTAACATATGGAGTAGAAGCAGTATTACCAACAGAGGTTGTAATTCCGACAACAAAGAAAGAAGCTTGGGAAAGAAATTTAAGTGAAGGGGTAATATTAAGTGAACTGGATGATTTGGAAGAAAAAAGAGAAAAGGTGTTGCACCATATGAAGATTTATCAGGAACGATTAGCTCGAGAATACAACAAGAGAGTCATTGAACGTGAATATCAACTAGGTGATTTGGTCATGCGAGAAACACCTCCATATCAGAAAGAAAATGGAGGAAAATTAGCACCAAAATGGGATGGACCATATGTTATCAAAGAGGTTGTGGGAAGCGGAGCTTATCGGCTGATGGATCCAGAAGGGAGATACATGGGTTTGAGACTTGGTAGACCTTGGAATAGACTGTATTTGAAAAGGTATTATCCATAAAACTCACGATAAATTTTACGAATATTGTTTGCTCGCAGGAAATATGCAAAAATTACGAATTTCAAATTTTTATTGCGATTAACTTTCATTAAAGAAAGATGCACACATTAACTTGCGAAGAAAAGACCGCAATTTGCGAATAAAAGACCGAAATCTATGATCAGCTTTCAAAAAAGAAATAAAGCCGCAGAAATATTACACAGGCAAACCTTTGTGGCGTACAACCTAGTTCGCGAAGAAACATTTCGTAAGAGGCAAAGTCCTAAAGTACATCATTTAAGGGGGTACCTATAAGCATGGCTCAGGGACACCGGAACACCACCAAGGCACCTGAGTACATGGAACTTTACGGGGTACAACCCAATAATGGGGTACCTATCCAGGTTAGACACCTTGGATTCTCACCTAATCTTGCGACATTACGCAATATTATGCGGTGTAACATGATTTAGGTTGGGAGACTAAGGCATACTGTCTTTCCCAAGAAGTGCAGAAAACGATCAAGGCGCCGAGGTACACGGTTGAGTCAAGAGTTCCGGGTGGGCTTGAAGCACATATGTCATTTTTGACAAGTCTTGGCAAATGATGCATTTGGCCCAAAGATACTCCATAGGGTGCAACCTCGTAACTATAAGCCCTATAGGCAAAAATGATAAGAGGTTGCGATCAAAATCTGGTTGTTTGCAGAACCGGATGGGAAGAGTTAACCTTGTATGGTCGATGTATGCTTCCTTGAAGGGGCAACCAAGGGGAAGATAAAGGGAAGCACCCTCCATTAGGGAGCTGATACGTGCTATAAGACGCAAATGTCACGAGGCTTCTTGTTTGAAAAAACATAAAGGCTTGTCATATTTGTGCAACAACTGAATTTCTGCGAGCATTCTAAAAAAAAAAATATATATATATACAAAGAGAACTCGCAGAACATAACAAAGAAGTTAAGATGAGATCAATGGGTTATTACATGAAAGTGTAAAAACTTGCGATTTCGCAAATACAAAAATATTATCATCTTAGGAAGGCAAGATGATAATGTCATAAATATCAGGTTGTATATTCGCAAGAATGTTCAAACTTGTCATATTATCGAAGAAATACAAAAAAATATTATCAAAAAAGAGGTGGCAAAATAAGACCTTTACTGAATATTTCTACTTGGAAGGCATGATAAGACCACAACAATTAATGAAAATTATTCCATCAATATCATTGGAGAATTTTTACAAGAGTATATATATCATGAAGTTCGACTTCGTAAGTTGAAAGAAGACATCTTCGTCAATATCATTGAAGAATTTTTACAAGAATATAAATCATGAAGTCCTAAAAAGAATACATCCAAGATGAAATATTGAAGAATTTTCACGGGAGGCAATGAAGCTTTCTGATGGTTGGTATCTTCGATATCTTTGGAATAAGCAAAATAACAGTTGAAAAAGATGCGATTTTGCTCGCTACCTTCTCTTTGAGAAATAAGAGATTGAGCTAAAGATAGACAACAATTCTTCATCTGATCCATCGCATTATCAAAACCATCACCAACTAAAAAATCAAGTTTGGTATTAAGACTTTTTGAGAATAATCTTCTTCAAGTTGATTCTTTACTTAAGATTATATTCTTATTAATAAGGGACTTCTTCTCAACGGCAAAAGAATCGAAGACTTCTTTAATCAAGTTCACCTTTTAACAAAGAAACAAGAGTTCGATCATTGTATTCAAATACGAGCATTTCTATTCATTAAATTTTACGAATAAAGATTAGAATTACATACTTCTATAAAGGGGAATGGGTTTTAATGGGTGTTTTATATTTTCGAAGGATTCAAGAGAAGAAATAACAAAAGATACTGAATATTTCTCCACAACTTGAATACTTCTTATAATTCTGAAATAAACCAAAATCAAACAATAAATTATACAGAAATTAAAGAAGAAAACAAGTGAAAAACGTGAAGATAGAAGAAAATTACCTTGGAGAACTCATGATGATATGAACAGGAGGAGAAAATGGTAACGGAGAGTGTGATAAGAAGACAAAATTGCAGAAGTAAAAAGAGAAAATAAGAAGAAGAAAAGGAAGAGAATATAAAAGAGTTTATATAAGGGAATAACTAGAAAAGGACGGTTACAAAAGATGTGTCCAAATTCTAAAAGACTAAGTAACGGTTATGTTCTCACGATCATTTCTTCTTCGCAGAATTGACATGAGAAGAGGCAAGATGTAGGTTCCAAATATCACAAGGCATTAACTTACAAACATCATGACAAATATAAGAGGAAAGAGTTACAAAACAATACAAATATAGAGGAAGCACAAGGAAGTATGAAGATTTGCGAAGATATAATAATCGTACGAAGATGTGTTGCGATACTTCGCAACACATATACAGCTGTACAAAGTTCATTATAAATAGGAGTTCAAATGTAAAATTCGGAGGTTCTTTTGGTGAGTATTAGAAATTATCTTAGGAAAGAGAATATAGAAAGTTGTAACTATTCTATTTCCAGTTAGATACTTCTTTGTAATCAATTGAGAGAATTAATAAAAAAGTTGTCATTCAACATCAAGAACTTCTCAAGTTTTACTAATTCTATGGAGGGTGTAGTTGTAGGTTATTCTGCAACTACATGATCCATCCACTAAAATTTCCCATCTGTTGGGTTCTGTTAAAAGCTCTTTTGGATCTCCACATTCCTCTTCTACATCCATCATCTCTTCCAAAACTTCATCATCTTCTAAAGGAAATTCATCTAAGAAATCTGCGATGACGTGTGATTTTTGCGAGGATAAAATTAGATATCTTTCATCCACACATCCAGCCATCTCACTGCATATTTTCTTCCACCTTATGGTTAGATGCTTCAAACTTTATCCAATTCTCTGCTTTATTCCAAATACATCTTCAATGCCGGGTCACGAAGAGTTGTTACTTATGTATGCCCCTAATAATTTAGTCTGCAAATGGTTGAAAGATGTTATCGTATTCTTGGGTAAACCTTCAAACCATTTCAGCGCCTCCCCTGTTAAACTGGATGTTAAATACTTGCACAATATAGCATCATGATTTTCCCACTGTAGCATACACCTTACATACGCCTTGATGTGTTGAATTGCACACGTTGTTCCGTCGAAAATGCTAGTTAATGCAGGCAGATTGCACTTTGGGGGTATTCCTCCTAATTGTACTTCTTGTGTGAATAGAGTTTTCGCAGCTTCTTCTATAGCTTTATCCAATTGTCTCCTACCTCCTTCTCTCCTATTATTCAGCATTCCTCTCATTTCTGCGAATTCTCTTAAGATTTGTTCATTTACCCCGGACGCTGATCCCATTGGTCTCTTTAATTATGCTTCTCTTCTCCTGCGTTCTTGCCTGTTTTGTGTTGCGAAATTTTGATTTTATTCCCCATCATTTTCTTATTGTCTTTCTCTGCGATCTTTTCTTTCATTTCTTTCATGAATTTGCACACCATTATATCTCTCATTTTCTCCTCGCAATTTTGCTCACTCCTTATCAACTCTCTTTGTTGTCTTTCGATTCTCCTTTGTATTCTATCATATTCTTCATTGATATTACCATTGTTGCGGTTTTGCTCGCGTCTTCTTTCTCGATTATCATGGTTGTTCGGACATATTTCTTCTTGGAGTTCTCTTTCCTCCACTTCTGCTCCCAATCTCTCTCCCTCGCAGGCTAAACGTGCTTGTTCAGCATAATGTCTCTCAATTTCTTCTTCAATTATTTGTTCATTTCTGCGATTTTCTATCTCATGTAATATTCTTCTTCCTTTTTCTTGATTTTCTTCATCACCTTGATTATTTTGTTCTTGACGCTGCCTATTTTGGGAAATTCCTCCATGTGGAATGTATCGATCCTCAATCATTTCTCTATTTTCGTAACGTTCTTCATCTGGATTTTGCACCTCCTGCCGACTATTTTCATCAACATTTTCCACAAGTGAGTTTCGTCTTTCTTCCCTTCTGATTGATCTTGAACTTGATCTTATAGTGCTTCTTGACCTTTTATTTTGTAGTCTCATATTCTCCATTCTCAACTCATGATTATACCTTGTCAAATTAGCTCGTTCTTCTGCTTCTATTCTTCTTTCTCCGTGTATTCTTTATCTCAATGCTTTTAATGCCCCAATCTCTTCATTTCCATGAATTATACCTCCAACCGCTTCTTGATCCTCCTCTACTCGTCTATCGTTTCTCAATTGTCGTTCTTCCTCTATTTCATCTGCTGAATTTGTCTGCCAGGTATGTACACTTACTATATCATAATCCATAGATCTGTTTTGCGCTGGTGTATGCTGAATTGTTGTTGGATTTGATTTTCTCCATCATTTCTTGTATTCATTCTTGATGGTTCTCCAGTTTCGTTTCTTCTTTCTCCAGCAAGTCTCTTACTCCTTCTCACATTTGTTGGTTGTCATTGATCATTTCTTCTTCTAGCCATCTCTTTAATCTTAGTGATTTGTTGAAAATTATATGAAAATTTTCACCAATGACTCCAAATTTTTTCAAATCACAATATTAATCTTCACACTAGAAATAAGGAATTCCCTGTTTCTTGCGCCAATATGTAGTAGCAGGAAATCCCACACTACACCCCTCACAAGAATTCATACAATCAAATCATTTTTAGATCAACAATCATAAATTTTATTGATTAATCTCACCATTTTTACAAGATAAAAAGGAAATGAAGCTAAAGAATTAACAACCGCTATGGACTTTCTCTCTCCTAATGACTTTCTCAACCCTCTAAAAATATCTCTCATTTTCCTTACGCATGTTCAACTCTTTATATAGGGAATTACATAGTGGATGACAGCTAATCTGTCCTTTAATTTCGGATCTGACTTGCGACATTCTCGCAAAAGTTCTATTGTTGATCTTCTCAAATACTCTAATCATCGTAGAGTCATCACACTTTTCTCATTTTTCTTCCATCGTCATCTATTACATCACTCTTCAAATCATTCTGCGACGCTCGCAATGTGTTGTTGTCTAAACTTCGCAAATGTGTCCTTCTTGCGATATTATGATCCTACAGTATAGTCAATTCTCTTTAAAGTAATTGGAGTTAGTCCATACAGATTGCTAAGCGAAATATTAGGTGAGGTTGTTTGTGTAGGATCAAAATATCGCCACAACAATACTCCTGCGAGATTTACAGCGACAGTTCTGAGAGCTCTTCAATAACACACTGCGAGTGTCACAAAATGATTGAAAGAATGACGTAACAGATGACGATAGATAAAACATGATAAGAGTGTGACCATTCTGCGAGGGTTATATCATCTTCGATAGTTAGCGTTATCACTGCTGCGATTAGATCGCGAGTCAGATCCAAAATTAAAGGACAGCTTAGCTGTCATCCATTATGTAATTATCCTATATAAAGAGACCCGGTAGGTTCAGAGGAGGATGATGAATTTCTGAACGCTAAGAAAGCTTTGAGGAGAGAGAAAATCCAAGAGAACAATTGTATTCTTGATTTCTTCCATTTATTGTAAATATTTCTGAAAATCAAATCATAAAGTGTTTTTTTTTTAATCTTCAAATATTTGTTAATTATTGTGAATTCTTGTGAAGGGTGTAGTGTAGGTTTTCCTGCAACTACATTTTGGCGCCAGAAACAAGGATGAATTGATGATTATTTGAAGAAAAAGATAAAAAATTGACATTGTGATTGGACAGAATTCAGAATAATTAGTGAAAGATCTTACACAAAATCCAACAGTTTACTAAGATTAATGGCTAGAAGAAGAAGAAATACATTAGAACCACCAACAACCGTAAGGAGGAGTAAAAGACTTGCAGGAGGAGAAACAAATGAAATGGGAGAATCTTCAAGAATAAGAACAAGAAGAAATAGAACAAGGAATGATGGAGAAAATCAAGTTCGACAGCCAAATCAGCAAACACCAATACAAGATAGAGATATGAATTATGATAGATTAAGCGTGCATACATGGCGATCAAATTCAATAGAAGAAACAGAAGATCGACAACTAAGAGATGAAAGACGAGAGGGAATAAACCAAGAAGTAGATGGAGGATTAATACATGGAGATGATGAAAATAAAATAGTAGAGGTTTTAAGACAAAGAATACAAGATGAAAGGATATTAGAGGCGGAAGAACGTGCAAATTTGGCAAGGAAAAACCATGAATTAAGAATGGAAAACATGAGATTACAAAATATAAGATCAAGAAGCACAATGAGATCAAGTTCTAGAACAATCAGAAGTGATATAAGAATAAGATCTCCTATAAAAAATATTGAAGAAGAAAATCATGATCCAAATAGAGGACGTCGCGAAAGGAGAGAAATAAGGGAGGATCGTTACATACCACAAGATGAAATTCAACAAAATGAACAAAACAACAGAAGGCATGAGAATGAACAGCGTCAGGCACGAAATGACCAAGATGGCGAATAAGATCAAGAGGAAGGAAGGAGGATATTGCATGGAAGAGAAACTTTAAGAAATCAGCAGATAATTGAAAGAGAAATCGAGAGACATTATGCTGAGCAGGCACGCTTAGCTTGCGAGAGGGAAAGATTGAGAGAAGAGGTAGAGGAACAAGAATTCCAAGAGGCAATTCGCCAGAATAATCATGACAATAGAGAAAGAAGACGTGAACAGAACCAAAATAATGGTAATATTAACGAAGAATACAATAGGGTGCAAAGAAGAGCAGAAGAAAATCGCAGAAGAGAAAATGAGAGATATAATGGTATGCGTATTCGTGAAAGAAATGTAAGAGAAGATAGCGGAGAAAGACAAGAAGAAAATAATGCAGACGGAAATCAAAATCTCGCAACACAAGAAAGACACGAATGCAGGAGAAGAGAAGCTGCATTAAAGAGACCAATGGAGCAAAGTTCAGCTGGGAACAAATAGATTTTAAGAGAATTAGCATAAATGAGGGGAATGTTAAATAGTAGAAGAGAAGGAGGCAGGAGACAACTTGATGAGGCCATTGAAGAAGCAGTAAAAACTCCATTCACTCAAGCAGTAAAATTAGGAGGAATACCCCCAAAGTGCAACTTGCCAGCATTAACTAGTATTTTTTATGGATCTACATGTGCCATTCAACATATCAAAGATTATATGAGATGTATGCTACAGTAGGAAAATCATGATGCTGTGTTGTGCAAATATTTCGCGTCAAGGTTAACTGGTGAGGCGCTAAAATGGTTTGAGGGTTTACCCAAGAATACTATAAATTCTTTCACTCATCTACAAACCACATTTTTGGGGGCATACATAAGTAACAATTATGCGCGTCCAGGAATTGAAGATGTGTTTGGGTTAAAACAAAGGGTTGGAGTGAGTCTGAAGCACTTAACATTAAGGTGGAAAACAATGTGCAGTGAAATGGCTGGTAGAGTAGATGAGAGATACCTCATTTTATCTTTCATTAATGCTATGTTCGCAACCAATCTACTATATGTTCAAGTTTTCAGAGTCAAAAATACCATCACAATGACTGAACTGCGAGAACTACAAGAATAATACATTGCTTTAGAGGAGAAACAAAATGAGATGGAATCATATCCAATAGCAAACACCATATCAATAGCGGCAAACATAAGTTTACTTCCTAAAATGATTAATAATGTGGCGAGCACCTCGCAGATACAATAAGAGAAAGTGGTGATTGATAACCAGTAGAAGTTAGTAGCCATGGGAAGTCGAGATCAAGAGGATTATGAAAGGTAAAGGAATTATTACAATCGCGGTGGAAATAATAAAATTCAAAGACTTGATCATCTGCAAGAGACTTATGGCGGTCAGAGGCAAAATAATTTTAGAAGGCAAGGGAGTCAGAAGATAATATGGGAAGAAATTAAGATGCCACCTCTAAATACTAGCATAGAAAAAATTTGGGAGGCTATCATTTTGATGGAAAATATACCATCACCCTGGAATATGGGAAAGGAGCCATATCCAAATAATTGAAATCAAGAATTTTGTCCTTACCATCATTTTCATGGTCACTCAATAAACTATTGCAGGAATGTAAAAAGGATAATTTTGAGGATGATAGATCGGGGAAAGCTAAATCATTTTTTAATAGGACATCCACAGTCTCAGCAATTACCACCAGCACCAGACGTTCGCAGAGTAAATACCACAAAAGGAGAATAAATATTTGTGATAGAAGTTGGATCCAAGGCGAAGAATTTTTTTTGTAATTCCATCATACATTCATACTGTAGGACCAGAATATCGCGACAATGTTATTTATGCGATATTAATAACGTTTCTGCGAGCGTCACTACCAACTCTTTAACAACATTTCACGAGCGTCACAGAATACCCAAAAGAAATTGACGATGGAAGAAGTAAAAGAAGAATACATTGATCATGCGATGGTCATCGTTCTTGCGATAGAGAATATTTTAGTCATTGCGATGAGATCGCAGAATAGATCCGAAATAGGAGGAAAACTTAGCTGTCATCCATTATGTAAATCCCTATATAAAGGGTTCGATAGATCCAGAAAATGATGATGTATTTTTGAGAGTTGAAAGAGTCTTGAGGAGAGATAAACTTCAAGAGAATATTTGTAATCTTGATTTCTTCCAATTCTGTAAACATTTCTGAGATTTGAATAGTAAAGTGTCATTTAAATCTTTGAAGTTTGATTGATTTCCAATAGATTTCTATAGAATCTTAACAAGGGTGTAGTGTGGGAATTCGTGCAACTACATTTTGGCGCCCGAAACAGGGATTGAATTAACTAAAATTGAAGAAAAAGCGAAGAAGAAGATAAAAATTGTTCAAGATTAAGGAAATCATTAAGTAAATCGGTGAGATAATTGAAGGAAGAATGATCAGAATCAAAAAGGATTGTAGAAAATTGGAATGTGATATGGTAACGAGAGCAATGGTTGATAGATTTCATGAAAACATTAAGGGGAAGATACATAAACGGGATTTTGAAGGAAGGAAGATGATGACAGTGGATAAGATATCATCATTAAAAGATTGGGAAAAGCAGGAGATCACATTCACAGCAGCAGAAATACCAAAAGAAAATCTAGGTCATATATCTTATTTGGTAATTACGATATCCGCTATACCAGTGAGAAAGGGAGAATCAATAAAATCTGAAGAAGAATGGGATATGAATAGAACTTTGGTAGATGCAGGAAGTTCTGTGGATATAATGTTCTATCATACTTTTAAGAAAATGGGATATAAGGATGAAGAAATGTTTAATTCAACATATCATATTCATGGCTTTGGAAAATCGTTAACAAAACCTAAAGGCGAAATAATGGTACGAATTCAACTAGGATAAATTGAAACACAAGTATCATTATGCGTGGTAGATGTGGAATCACCGTACAATATGATATTGGTAAGACCATGGATACATGCAATCAAGGCTGTAGCATCAACGTTGCATCAGTGCATCAAGTTTCCTATGCCCATTGGAATCGGAGAAATTAGAGGAGATACGGATTTTGCAAAATTATGTTACCAAATTGAAGTGAAAAATTGTGAAAACCGTCCAAAGTTGCGAAAATCTCGCAGAAAACTGGCGAGAGAATCAAAGAAGAAAGAAGAGTTTAAAGTTTACATGATAAGAGCAAAGGAGGTAAAAGGAGTGCCCAGTGAAATTTCGCGAGAGGGAGACGAATTCACGAGAATTATGAAAACACCAACACCAATGGGAGAACCTGAATCCAGTTACACTGCTGCGAAACCAACAAAAGAAGTAAATATTGGGAGTAAAGAAGAGCCTAAAATACTAAAAATTAGGACTAGAATGGAGGCAGATGAGGAAGAAAGAACCATAAATCTCTTGCGAGAATATAAAGATATCTTCGCGTGGAGTATGGATGAAATGCCGGGGATAGATCCATCAATAGCATGTCATAAATTAGAAATCAACAAAAATATAAGACCATTCAAGCAAAGAATAAGAAAAATTGCAACAACATACCATTCTCAAATAGAGGAAGAATTACAGAAAATGCTCGATGCAAGAACTATAAGGCAAGCAAAATATCCAGAATGGATTGCAAATATGGTGGTGGTCCCGAAAAAGAACAAAGGGATAAGAATTTGTATAGATTTTACTGATTTAAACAAGGCTTGTCCAAAAGATAGTTTTCCATTGCCATATATCCCACAAATGGTTGAATCAACAGCGGGAAATCCAAGAATATCATCGCTGGATGGATATAAAGGATATAACCAAATTCCTCTCGCTGAAGAAGATCAAGAACATACATCATTTTTTGCTCCAAGAGGGTTGTATTGTTACACAAAGATGCCATTTGGTTTGCGAAATGCTGGAGCAACATATCAAAGAATTGCAAAGTGGATTCACAAAACATTAGAAGTGTATGTAGATGATATGCTAATCAAAAGTAAAGAAGCTGAAAATCATGTGTAAGATTTGAAAGAAATTTTTGATCAAATGCGAAAATTTAATATCAAAGTAAATCCTGATAAGTGTACCTTTGGAGTAACCTCAGGAAAAAAAATTGGGGTACATTGTATCAAAATAAGGAATACAAGTTGATCCAGAAAAGGTGCAAGCAATTCGCGATATGCCAACACCAGCGACAATAAAAGATGTACAAAAACTGAATGGACTCTTAGCCTCGCTAGGGAGATTCATTTCGCGATCTTCAGATAAGTGCAAACATTTTTTTCGACATATTGAAGAAGGGAACAAAATTCAAGTGGACGGATGAATGTGAAAGGGATTTTCAAGGAATCAAAGAACATTTAGTGAACATATATATTTTACAAAAGGCTGAACCAGGAGAAGAATTATTGATCTATCTCGCAACAACCACATACGCGCTAAGTGCAGTATTTCTACAAGTAGACGCGGGGGTAGAAAAACCCATCTACTATATCAGCAAAACATTCAATTATGCAGAGAGAAATTATTCCAAGATTGAGAAGTTAATTCTAGCATTGGTGTATGCAACTTTCAAGCTTCGTATTTATTTTCAAGCACATAAAATCAAAGTATTAACAAAGGTTCCCATTGAGTCAGTAATGAAAAATTCAAAAAGATCAGGCAGGGTTGAGCGATGGAACGCACAAGTAGGACACTTTGATATCCAATATGAAATTCTATCTACGCCAAAATCCTAAGTCATCGCAGAGTTCTTGGCTGAATTTCCTTTGGAGGATGATGAAGTTGTGGAAGAGATGATGGATGTAGAAGAGGAATGCAGAGATCCAAAAGAGCTATTAACAGAACCCAACAGATGGGAAATATTAGTGGATGGATCATCCAATGGAGAAGGAAATGGAATTGGAGTTATTTTCATATCGCCAGAAGGAGAGAAAACAACTTTTTCATTTAGATTAGAATTTGCATCCACTAATAATGAAACAAAGTATGAAGCTGTGATCCATGATTTAAAATTCGCGATAAAAATGAATTTGGAAAATGCCAGAATCACCAGCGATTCACAATTGGTTATTCATCAGATAAAATGAGAGTACACAACAAATGAACCATCCCTGAAAAAATACAAAAGACTCGTTGAAGAATTATCTACGAGAATTCCAAAAATAAAAGGGAGACACATATCAAGGAAAGATAATAGGCTCGCAGATGCTTTCACTTTCATATCTAGTATGATGACAAATCCATTGGCGAGGTGCATAAAAATTCAAACACTTCCATTTCCATCGATAAACAAAGAAGAAGAAGAGACAGATGTAATGATGGTAGAAGTTGGCGAGGGAGAACCTACGAGCAATATCACGGATTGGCGAGCAGATCTTCATGCATACTTGGCAAGATGAGAAATTCCAAGAAATAGATTAGAAGTACACAAGTTGAAAAGTAGGGCAACCAATTATGAGTTAAGAGATGGAGTGTTATATCGCAGATCTTTTAATGGACCATCAATAAGATGTTTGACGAGAGAAGAAGGACAAAAAGTATTAAAGATGTTATATAGTGGTGACGCTGGTAATCACAGTGGAGGAAGATCTTTAGCATATAGAACAAAAATGCAGGATTATTACTGGCCGTATATGTATGAGGATGCAAAGCAACTTTCAAGGCGTTGCAAGGATTTCCAGGGATACGGAAAAAAGATACATGCACCAGGAGCACCATTATCATCTTCAACAAGTGTATGGACCTTTGGGAAATGGGGGTTAGATATTGTGGGACCATTTGTACCTGGTTTTGGACAAAGAAGATATCTGATTGTCGCAACAGATTATTTCACAAAATGGGGAGAAGTAAAGGCGGTACAACATATTCGCGATAAAGATATTTTTACATTCATCTTTGAAAATATAATCTGCAGATTTGGGATTCCAGCACAATTAGTATCTGATAATGGAAAGCAGTTTGAGGGACAGAATATAGAATTGTTACTCAACGCATTTAAGATAAAATGTGGAAAGTCTACTCCTTTATACCCACAAGCAAATGGTCAGGCTGAGGCAACTAATAAAACAATCGCAGATATCTTGAAAAGAAGTTATAAGGATACCACAGAGCATGGTGTGAGTAAGTACATAATGCAATATGGGCTTACAACACAACTAGATGAGAAGCAACTTGAATGTCACCATTTTGTTTGACATATGGGGTAGAAGCTATATTACCAACAGAAGTTGTTATTCCTACAACAAAAAGAGAAGCATGGGAAAGAAATTTAAGTGCCGGTATGATACTAAATAAGTTGGATGAATTAGAAGAAAAAAGAGAACAAACTATACAACATATGGAGAATTATCAATGCAGATTAGCTCGCGAGTACAACAAACGTGTTAAGAAGCGTGAATTCCAACCTGGCGATTTAGTACTGCGAGAAACGCCTGTTTATCAGATGGAAAGTGGTGGAAAATTGGCGAGAAAATCGGATGGACCATACATCATTAAAGAGATAGTTGGAACAGGGGCATACAAACTAATGGATCCTGAAGGAAGAAATGTTGGTCAAAGACTCGATAGACCGTGGAATAGATTATTTCTGAAGAGGTATTATCAATGACATCTTCTGTGAGATAAGAAATACTGGTATGTTATATGATGGCACAGATAATAAATTCTTCTCTCTCTCTCTTAAAATTGAAAAATTCTTCTGATAACAAAGTGCGACAATAGCAGCGAGCATCATCGCAACAAAAGCGAATAAAATTTCGCAGAGATTAAAGAATGGGACGAACCTTTATGGCGTGCACCCTAGTTCGCGAATAAAATTTCGTAAGAGGCAAATGTAAGACCTAAAAGCGCGTCATAGGAGGGGGTATCTCTTGACATGATTCAGGGGGTAAGGTTATACCGCTGCTGGATCCTGAGTCATGCAGATGTTGGGGTTAAAGAAAACCTATCCGGGAGAGAGATCTTGGATTTCCAACTATATGGTTATACCCTGGTTGGACGACCGAGAATCTCTTCCAAGAAGTGCAAAGTATGACCAAGGAGCCGAGGTACACGGTTGAGCCAAGGGTGCCAAGGGCGTATGAAACTCCCTTGCCATTCTTGGTAAGTCTTGGCTATGATGCACTTGGCCTGAAGAAAACCCCACTTAGGGTGCAGTCTTGTAACTATAATCCATATAGGCATAAAGGACAAGAGGCTGCGAAAACAGCTAGTTATTGGTAAATATGGATAGGAGGAGCTAGTCTTGTATGGCCGATGTGCCCTCCTTGAAGGATCAACCAGGGGGAAGATAAGGGCGGAACCCTCCATTAGGGAGATGATAAGTATCTTAAGACGGAAATATCATGGGGCTTTATGATCGCAAGAACATTTAGGCCTTTCATATTGTCGCATGATGTAAATTATACAGAGGCAACAAGCCAAAAGTTAAGATGAGATCAATGGGTTTTTACATGAAAGTGTAAAGACGTCCTGCGATTTCATCGCAAGACGACAATGTCATAAGGCTAAATTCTTGACAAAGAGTTTATACTTATCATATTGTCGCAAAGATTTTGAAAGAACATGGAAAAGACAAGATCAAAGGGTCTTTACATGCAAATGTTAAGAAATCCTGCGATTTTGTCGCAGACAGAAAAAGTTTGGGAAAATAATACCTTTAACTAGGAATGAAAAATAAGACCAAAAGAATAATCTTACCAATTAACTATTCCATTTTAAGATTGCAGGAAGTATTCATTCATCGAAGAACCATATATAAGAAGGCAAATTATTAACATCGCAGATTCCTTCAGAATTTTTCAGAACATCGCAGCAGTATTCATTGTATCGCAGATATATTCATACTTTCGCGAACAATGCAACAACATAATTCCTTAAAGAAGATACAAAAAATGATTCACTATTTCCAGAAAGATAATGAAGGGCAAGTAATGGAATAGAGAAGTAAGATTTCATTATCTTCCTTGAAAATATTCAAAGTAAGCTAAATTGAAAGTTAAATTCTAAAAGTCTCAAAAGTTACATCGCTCGCAAGAAAGAAGAAGAAAAAGAAAACAAAGATAAAATTCAAGTTTCAGCGATGGCTTCGCCAGATTTATTCTTCTTGCTCGTAAGATTTATTATTTCTTCCAGAGTTATCATCTTCTTCAGCATCCTTTTCATCATAAGTCTCTCATTATTTTAACTCTTCATCAACATTTACTTCGCCACCCGCAAATGCTTCTTTGGGAGGACTTCTATTTTCTTATTATTTTTCACCATCTTCTTGAGTGGTATTTTCTTCATCATTAGTAAACTCTAATTATTCATCCATGGGAAGAGGAATTTCATCATCATCAACCTTTAGAGGAGGGACAAAGATAGGAGGAAGAGAATGGGAAAGCAGAATCTCGTTCACAAGAACTTCAGCACTGAGATGGACTTTGCGAAGGAAACCTCTGTCACGATTCCTAATTAATGAGTGCCAAATATTGCATATTCATACACCTTTTCATTGGCACTTAACTCATCTTTCGTGCTTCAAAGTCATATATTATCCCAAATTCTGCATTTTTACCATTTTCAAGAATAAATATTTGTATTAATTAATTTTGTGTTTTTAAGTACTAAATAAAGCTTGGAAGAATTGAGAAGACAAAAGAGAAGAAAGTTGGAAGCGTTGCAACCCGCTCGCGCATCAGTGGCAACCTGTTTACAAATTCATGGGATTAAACAATCCATGATCCAAAACCCATGATCCAAAACCCAAGACCCAAATCCATTTCCACCTCACCCCCATTGGATTCTTTCCAAAACATCCACCTCACCCCCATTGGATTCTTTCCAAACATCCACCTCACCCCCATTGTATTCCATTTCATCCATCAATTAAGAAAACATCCCCATTCTCTCACTCAATCACTCCCAATTTGTTTCCCACAACCAAATATATTCCATTCAATCCATCAATTAAGAAAACATGTTTTGTTGAGTGGATGCTTTCCAAATTTCGAATCCAAGTGCTTGAGGGAATTTTGTGTATAAATAGAGAGGGTTGTTGTGTTTAAAAACCATCCAAGAATAGCTTGTTCATGTTAGTTTATCAAATTTCAATTTTGTTGTAATGTTCTTCATGTTCTAATTTCATTTACTAGGTTTAGATGAAGCCCTAATCTCATTGGTATGTATTCATATCTTGTATCTTGTTCTTGAAAGTTTAGAATTGTTTAAAGATATAATTTAATCCAAGTTTTTCAACATCTTGCTCTCACAATGTATGCCATGTATCCATTGTAGTTAGAATATCTCTATGTTGATTATGCTACAACTCATGCTTAACCAAATATTGATCTTTAGATTAGTTGTGCTTAATTAGACAATTAATGCTTTGGAGAAATACTTTAGTTGTGATTAAATTATCCATTGGAGAAACACCTTAGTTATACGGTAGACTTGAATCTACTATAAGGACAAGAATAATATTACAAGTTGAATGCATATCATAGGTTATTGGTGGATTTGAATACCCTAGTATCCATATTATCATTGTTTACATATCTTGTTATTTGCATCTTTTACTTTTATTATTTCAGTCACTTGAAAATCATATCGTCGTATCGACAAAATCAAACCCCTTTTGGTTACTCTCTGAATCAGGATTTAGAATCAACTTCTACACTCTCCAAGTCTCTGTGGTTCGACCTGTGCTTTCCCTGTGTTGCTTGTCGACACTGTGCACTTGCAGTATACACAATAGTAGGTATCTTTCCGAGCCTACCAAGTTTTTGGCGCCGTTGCCGGGGACTCGGTAGTGGTGTAGTTCATTTTTCATCTCCCGTCACTATTCATTTTTCGTCTCCTGGAACTGTTCACATATTACTGTTCAATATCACTATAGCATCGTAACTATTCACTGTCGCTTTTACACTTATTTTTGTTATTTTTTTTGTTATTTTTGCTTTTGTTTTAAAACTTCGAAACCCTAACTACCTCTTTTGAGCTCAACAGGTGCCGGAGTAGCTGTTGTAAAGGCGAAGGAAAGGAAGCGAAAGAAGTTTTTATTTTAAATTAAAAAAAAAAAAAGTTTATTTTATTTATTTTTAGATTGTATTAGGATTCCTCTACTCTTGTAATTTTCTTTTTCTTTTGCACTTTATTTTGGACTTGGACATTCTATTTTTATTTTTATTTTTAAACCCTACGGAAGGGTAGTATTAAATATCAAACTATTTGTAGAGAAGGACGGTGATTACAATATCACCTCGGCCCCTCGGGTTCGTTCATGACATAGGAGTCGTGGCCCGAGTCGACAACAACGGTTCATCCCCCGTATGGTACGGGAGGTAAGTTTTTCGAAACACTCGCGAATCCCCTGTTAGCGAGTTACTGTATTCCTTCGGTTGCATATATGTTGAGGATTTGAATACGGCTGTTTCATTTTCCTATTAAGGGCAAGGACTGGCCATACAAGATAAGGGTTCGGATTTCATCATCGTTCTCTTCTTGCCCGCCTTAGGAAAACAATACCTAACGTGAACCTAAGCATTAAAATTTGAAATAAAACGAGACCTATAAGGTAACGAGCTTAGTAGGAGAGTCGTTCGAAAACTATTGGTTACTCTCTAAGCATACTTCGAAGTTCATGACGGTTTATGTAAATTGAATGCGTGACTGCGCCGCCTTGGAATGCGGTGAGGCCTTGGGTATCAAAGCTCCTGCAGCTTCCCTCGCCTCTATTCAATTTACTTAAACTCGGATTGATTCCAGAGGAGTTTGCTCAGATTGTAACGAATTCCATTTCGAAGGATTAAAAGCTGGTCTAGAAAACAATCTAAGTGGAACCATCATGCTTTTTGTTTGCTAGAAATCAGTAGGTTTTCTGTGGTGGAGTCAGCCTTGTTTGCGATTGCATAGAAATTCCCTTCCGTTTATGATTTTTCTTCTTTTATTTTGTTTTTCTAATGTATGCCCGAGGTAATTAGAGAACGGGGCTTGGAAAAAAAAAAAAAAAAAAAAAACAATAATGAAAAAAAAAAATTGGTCTGTTTTCAGTGTGTACATCCCAATCTCTGCAACAAGCCTAGTGCTAGTTAGAGATCATGTCAGATTCAGTCTGCAGTGGGGATGGAAACAAATCCATCAGAGAGCTTGCTTACGGGCATGCTTCACATTATGAAACTCCAACATACCATGATGTCACTAGTTATAGGGATTATTATGGAAATTTTCACGATCCGAGCATCAATACATGAACCCTAGTAACTACTCACACATGTATCATCCACCACAGGTGAAAATGAACATCTTTACAAAGTGCCCAACTCTCACAATCATCACTTTTGGACCAGTTAGAAGCTAGAACTGCAGCTTTAGAAGTGCAAATGCATGAATCTGTCGCATATAATTCTTCTAGGCAATCTGAAATCTATGCTTGTACCTTATGTGGAGGCTTAGGCCATCCTGCTGAGAATTGCTATATTTTGCATGATTTTAGGCAATCTAGAGAATATCATGAAAATCCAAAATATGAAATGCCAACAGATTACAAAGCTGATAGTCATTGGGACCATAATCAACCTTTCGAAGGTTTCTATCAGTATTTTATAGACCCTAATGACCCTGCACACTTGTATCATCCACCACAATGGGAAGTTGAACAATTTTGTACTTCTCAATCTGTGGAGGAAAATCTCAGACTCATCGAACAAAATAATGCTAGGAGTGTATTGCATGATAAACCATATAGCATTAATTATGAATTTCCTACTGTTGAAGACTCTCATTCCATTGAACAACTTAATGCATTATTAAAAATGAATTTGATTCATTTACAAAATGTAGGAAAGGAGGAATTTCAGGATGAAATATTTTTTTGTCCTAATGAAATAAAATGTGAAAATAGTATGCCTAGTCTTACTTGTGTAGCTGATATTGCATATGAACCTGTATTAAATGAAGGGACTAGAAATACTACGATTTTAAATAAGGAAATGCATTTCTGTGATGATGATGATGTTATGTTAGAAGAATATGTTTTTAATGAAAATATTGTCGAACCTTTGAGTTCAGAGACATTAGGCTTCTCTGCCTCGACCTTAATGAATGATGTTTCTTCTAGTGTTACATATACATGTGATGTTGATACTGATCTTGAGCCTGTGCAATTGTCCCGTGAACAAGAGCATGACACATTTCTTGTGTATGACTTAGAAAATATTGAATCTCCTGTCGACACCAATGATACTATACATGAAAATAACTTTGATGTGTCTGATTCTCTGTCTAAGTCACAGTGTGAAGTTTCTTGTGATATTCCTATGCATGAAACTGAAGTTCTAGGGGATGATTGTGAACTGGGGCTTATTGATTTGTTTTATGAGCATGAGCATGATGTTGTACTTGTGTCTGACATAGGTAGTGTTGGATCTCCTGTCAACACTAATGATCTTATGCACGAAAACATAATTGACGTGTCTGATTCTCTGCCTGGGTCACATTGTGATGTCTCTTTGGATTTGTCTATGCATGAGAATAAAACTTTGGATGAGCATGATACTTATTTGGGTCTTGATGGATTTTTCTATGAATGTGAGCATGCTGCGACACTGGCAAATGATTTAGGAGTTATAGATGCGCCTAATAATGATGTGCCTACCTCCCTTCCCATGTCACAAACTAGTAATCTTGCACCCAACCTAGATTTGGTTTGTAAAGTTATTGTTAAACCTACTTTTCTAAGAGTACCTAATCTAGGATTGGAACTGTGTGCCTCTCAAGTCCTCTTGGACTATTTTGCAGTTAAATATAATACCTTTGATGAGCCACAATTAGAGTTCACTCATGTCTCTCCATCCATCCCTGACAAAATCCACTTTGAACTAGATCTTGTGCATGTTGCACCCCTGAAATTGTTAGATTTTGTACCCAAAAGTATATCTATTGAAAAATCTAGGTTTGGGGGTAAATCATTCACATATGCAGTCTCACTTGCATTGCTGTCATGTTATAATTGTGTAAGGTTGTTGATGTTTCCGCACTACGTCTTTTGGGTTGATCCTCAACTTTTTAGATTATTGGTACATGGTGAGTCATCATTGTATAATCTAGTAGGTAAAATTTTGAATCTTGTTGATATATTTGTGTGCTAACCAAACTTTTTGTCTTGCGCTCATATTTTTTGCTTTCAAAGCATTCATTCAATTATGGTTAGCACCACCCTTTTTGGCATCTGGTAATCTCTTTCCTTTGAATCTGTTTTGTTCTCATGTTTTGTTGTTTATGTTCTTTTGAAACATTGAGGACAATGTTAGATTTAGGTTTGGGGGAGTATTTGCATATCGTCTTCTATGACCAGCTGTGGAGCGGGTCTTTTGTAGGGTCTTTTGTAGAGTGTTTTCTATGACCAGCTGTGTAGCGGGTCTTTTGTAGGATCTTTTGTAGTCTTTTGCATTTTTTTTTGTTGTCTTCTATGACCAGCTGTGGAGCGGGTCTTTTGTAGTGTGTTATCTGATGACCAGCTGTGTAGCGGGTCACTAAAAAAAAATATGATGATCAGCTGTGTAGCGGGTCTTAAAAAAAAAAAAAAAAAAAAAAAAATTGGTTACAAATTTTCATAGTTCTACGAAATTCCGAAGTTCATCATCTACAGTTGAAGACCGAAGACGAAGACATTTCTATGGATGCTCTGAAATTGGAGAAGGTTTTGTGGGTACATCTTTGGTAGGCCCTCACGAGACTACAACTCGTCCACTAGGGACACCTAGGGGTTTAAAGGCTTAGTGCATACGCTAAATGCATTCGAGAGACCAGCGACAGTGGTATAGTTAGGATTTCTGATTTTGTTTCACTTGAGGACAAGTAAAATTCAGGTTTGGGGTATTTGATGAGTGCCAAATATTGCATATTCATACACCTTTTCATTGGCACTTAACTCATCTTTCGCGCTTCAAAGTCATATATTATCCCAAATTCTGCATTTTTACCATTTTCAAGAATAAATATTTGTATTAATTAATTTTGTGTTTTTAAGTACTAAATAAAGCTTGGAAGAATTGAGAAGACAAAAGAGAAGAAAGTTGGAAGCGTTGCAACCCGCTCGCGCATCAGTGGCAACCTGTTTACAAATTCATGGGATTAAACAACCCATGATCCAAAACCCATGATCCAAAACCCAAGACCCAAATCCATTTCCACCTCACCCCCATTGGATTCTTTCCAAAACATCCACCTCACCCCCATTGGATTCTTTCCAAACATCCACCTCACCCCCATTGTATTCCATTTCATCCATCAATTAAAGAAAACATCCCCATTCTCTCACTCAATCACTCCCAATTTGTTTCCCACAACCAAATATATTCCATTCAATCCATCAATTAAGAAAACATGTTTTGTTGAGTGGATGCTTTCAAATTTCGAATCCAAGTGCTTGAGGGAATTTTGTGTATAAATAGAGAGGGTTGTTGTGTTGAAAAACCATCCAAGAATAGCTTGTTCATGTTAGTTTATCAAATTTCAATTTTGTTGTAATGTTCTTCATGTTCTAATTTCATTTACTAGGGTTTAGATGAAGCCCTAATCTCATTGGTATGTATTCATATCTTGTATCTTGTTCTTGAAAGTTTAGAATTGTTTAAAGATATAATTTAATCCAAGTTTTTCAACATCTTGCTCTCACAATGTATGCCATGTATCCATTGTAGTTATAATATCTCTATGTTGATTATGCTACAACTCATGCGTAACCAAATATTGATCTTTAGATTAGTTGTGCTTAATTAGACAATTAATGCTTTGGAGAAATACTTTAGTTGTGATTAAATTATCCATTGGAGAAACACCTTAGTTATATGGTAGACTTGAATTTACTATAAGGACAAGAATAATATTACAAGTTGAATGCATATCATAGGTTATTGGTGGATTTGAATACCCTAGTATCCATATTATCATTGTTTACATATCTTGTTATTTGCATCTTTTACTTTTATTATTTCAGTCACTTGAAAATCATATCGTCGTATCGACAAAATCAAACCCCTTTTGGTTACTCTGTGAATCAAGATTTAGAATCAACTTCTACACTCTCCAAGTCTCTGTGGTTCGACCTGTGCTTGCCCTGTGTTGCTTGTCGACACTGTGCACTTGCAGTATACAGAATAGTAGGTATCTTTCCGAGCCTACCACTAATCTATATATTTTTAAAGTACTCAAGATAATCAAGTCTTCTTTCTGCTTTATCACGGGCTTCAAGATAATTGGAAATAAGAGACTTGTTTTCTTTGCGAACTTTATCCAATTTAGTGGTCAGATCAGCGATGGTAGAATGAAGATTTCTTTCGGATTCTGCGAGCAACAAAATAATAAAAGATCAATTAGACAAAAATCTCACAAGGAATATGACACAAAATTTTATGAGAAGATCAACAAGAGACGCAGTCAATTGATTACCTTCTTTTTACGAGGTTAAGTTTTGGATTAATGCAAATAAACAGTTCTCCCATTGATTCATGGCATTATCGAATTTATCGCAAACCATACCCTTCAGATGAGATTTCATGCTTTCTTCTTTGTTGCGAAGCTATGAGTTTTCCTTTGCTAATAAGGAATGGGATTTCTTTAATTGAGAGTATTGGTCTTGAAGTTCACTGGCCCTTAAACTAAGATTTAATCTACCCTTGATAAGTTTATCCTTCTCGGTAGCAGATGATTCAGTTAATCCCTTGAGATCATTCTTGAGAGAACGAAGAGATTGCTCTTGATTATTACATGTGCTTTGAAGATTAATTAATTGCTGCGAGGAAATCGCCATCAAGCTTGAAAATATATGTTTTTCTTGGGACAAAGTTTTATTCTCATCTGATAAAGATTCCATCGCCAAATTAGCCTTAAAAAACAAATATGAGAGGCGATCAATCTCGCCACTTAATAAATTCCGCCTTTGCAATAATTGATTATTCTCATTAGTAAGATTATTTATGTGATCAATTAAATAAGTGTAAATATTGTATAGTCTAGTATGTTGATCCATCCAAGAATCTCTTTCAACGCGAGCTTCTTCAGCGATAGATTCAAATTTGAGTCTTTCTATGAAACGAGTCCGATTCGAAACTAATATATGAATCAATAATTTAAAAAGGAAGCCTGAGTATAGAAAATATGTAAATAAAACAGAAAAACAAAAGAGCATAGGCAAGAAAAATATACCTTTCAGCTCGTCATTTTTTCTGCGAAGATTCTCGTAGTCTAGAGAATAGTTTCGAAGCATATGATTCAAAGTATCACATTCAGCAATTTTAACTTGAAGGCTTTTCCTCAGAGCTTCAATCTCATTTTCCAAAGACGCTCGCGAAGCATTACCATCAGAGCCAAAATACTTGAGTAGAGTCTCGCAAGCTTCATGCTAGAGAGGGTCAGTGGAAGATTTTCTAGCATTGTCTAAAATGTTAGACAAGATTTTAAAAGCAACATCAACACCTGCAAAAGTTTCGTTTGATGAAGAAAGGGGTGTAGAAGATGAAGTAGTAATGAGAGAAAGTTGACGATCATTTGTGATGGTTGAGTTTTCAAGAGAAGTATGTGGAAAAACAATAGTTGAAGGCCGTAAAGGACTATAAGGAGTCTCAGTCACATCAATTTTAGAAGCATGTTTTGTCAAAGAAGTAGAAGTATGGGTAGCGATATTCTTGCAAACAAAAGTATAAATATTTGGTTGCGATGGTGTGGGAGTAATCCTAACGGATGTTAATGTGGGCATAATGAGATCTTCCCCAAGTGTCTTAAAGTGGCGAGATCTTTTGGGAGGCTTAACAGGGTTTTCTTCATTCTGCGAACAATAAATCAGATAAGAAACAGAGGCAACAATATTGTTATTAGGAAATAGAATATGTTTCTTACTACCTTATCATTCGCAGAACTCCTCTTATTCTTCTCTACTAGTCTTTTGCGAGTATTAGGGTTTTGAATCGTGGATTGTGTAGTTCCGCTGAAGAGAAGACATAACATGGAAGTTATGAAGAATCAAATAAGAAAGATTGGAGAATGAAAGTAAAAATTGGCTTAAATAAATGTCATAAGTCAAGAAACATACCTTGATGACTCCATTAGAACAGTAGCAGAAGAATATGAAGAAGAAGAAAAGTTGCAGACGGAAGACGAAGTAGACAAATAAAGAAGATGAAGAAACGGAAGAACAAAATTAGTTTTGAAACTTAATTCTACCTTTTATAGGCAAAAGGGGTGGGCCTATTGAGCAGAGACGTGTCAATAAATGAAGGAATTCACAACACGTGTAAGAAAGGCTAGATTAACGGAATCTTGTCGAGAAGAAAGTATAAAAGAGAAAGAAGTTGCGAGGGTAATAAAGAATATTGGTTCTCATGATCTTCTCTTCCTCGCAGAAAATACATGAGGAGAGGCAAGATTTAGGACCAGAATATCGCTACAACGTTATTTCTGCGATATTAACAATGTTTCTGCGAGCATCACTGCCAACTCTTTAACAACGTTTCACGAGCGTCACAGAATACCCAAAAGAAACTGATGATGGAAAAAGTAAAAGAAGAATACGTTGATCCTGCGGTGGTCATCGTTCTTGCGATAGAGAATATTGTAGTCATTGCGATGAGATCGCAGAATAGATCTGAAATAGGAGGAAAACTTAGATGTCATCCATTATGTAAATCCCTATATAAAGGGTTCGATAGATCCAGAAAATGATGATGTATTTTTGAGAGTTGAAAGAGTCTTGAGGAGAGGGAAACTTCAAGAGAATATTTGTAATCTTGATTTCTTCCAATTCTGTAAACATTTCTGAGATTTGAATAGTAAAATGTCATTTAAATCTTTGAAGTTTGATTGATTTCCAATAGATTTCTATAGATTCTTAACAAGGGTGTAGTGTGGGAATTCCTACAACTACACATACAAGACTATTGAGGATTTCCACGACAATGTTCTAAGTAGAGTCTTCGCGAGAGACATGGATGGAAAAGAAGTAATGAATATTGCGAGAGTCTCTCCATTAGAAGAATGGCAAAAGCAAATTATCTCTTTCACATCACAAGAAGTACCAGATCCTGACGAGATGCATGACAACCCACTCGTGGTCAGATTAGAAATAAATCCAAAACAAATAGAAAAATAAGATGAAGAAAATGATGATGGTGAAACTGAAGACTCTTGGGCCATTAACAGAGTTCTAATAGATACTGGAAGTTCAGTTGATATCTTATTTTATCATACTTACAAAACCATGGGTGGAAGAGATGAGGATATGATACCATCAACCTATAAGATCTATGGTTTCAATGGTACTGCTAACAAGCCCAAAGGGGAAATTACTGTGCGGATTTCGTTAAAGGGGCTATCTTCCAAAATTTAATTTTGTGTGGTTGACATAGAATCACCATATAACGCCTTAATTGGCAGGCCATGGTTACATGGAATTTTAGGTGTAGCGTCAACTTATCACCAGTTTATTAAGTTTCCACATCCCAGCGGTGTTGGGGTTATAAAGGGAGATTGGATTGAGGAAAGGAAGTGTTATGAAATTGATATGGAATCTTGCGAAGAAAGAGCTGCGAGGAATAGAAATTGGAAGCAAAACATTAAGCAGAGGCAAAGAAGTGACAAATTAATGGTTGATACAAAGTCAACACACATTAAAGGCAATTGATGGCGAGCGCCTCGCAGATGGAGAGAAAATAACAAAACGCAACAAAAGGGCAGATGCAGAAAGTAGTAGGTAGAAAGATAAAATTATGAAATTTAAGAAATTTATGAATGATTTGTTGAAAAAAATGTTTCAAAAGAATATTTCATTTGAATGAAAAGGATGAAATTAAAAAATCATATAAGAGTTGAAATGCAAATAAAGAGAAGATCAAAGAAAAGAAATTTTATCAGAGTTGCAATACTCACAAGAGAAATATAAGAAAGGGACGAACCTTTATGGTGTACACCCTAGTTCGCGAATAAAATTTCATAAGAGGCAAATGTATGACCTAAAGTGCGTCATATAAGGGGGTATCTCTTTGCATGGCTCAGGGATAAGGTTATACCGCTGCTGGAACCTGAGTCATGGAGATTGGGGTTATTGAAAACCCATCCAGGAGAGGTACCTTGGATTTCCAACTATATGAGGTTATACCCTGGTTGGGCGACCGAGGGTCTCTCCTAAGGAGTGCAGAGTATGATCAAGGCGCCGAGGTACAAGGTTGAGCCAAGAGTGCCCGGGGCGTACGAAACTACCCTGACCATTCTTGGAAAGTCTTGACTATGATGCACTCGGCCCGAAGAAAACCCCACTTAGGGTGTAGTCTTGTAACTATAAGCCATATAGGAATAAAGGACAAGAGGCTGCGAAAATAGCTGGTTGTTGTTAAGATAGGATGGTAGGAGCTAGTCTTGTATAACCGATGTGCCCTCCTTGAAGGGGCAACCAGGGGGGAGATAAGGGCGACACCCTCCATTAAGGAGCTGATAAGTGTCTAAAGATGGCAATGTCATGGGACTTTATGATCGCAAGAAAATTTAGGCCTGTCATATTATAGCGTGACAAATATTATACAGAGGCAACAAGCAATGAGAAAAATTTAAGATGAGATCAATGGGTTTTTACATGAAAGTGTAAAGACGTCCTGCGATTTTATCGCAAGATGACAATGTCATATGGCTTTGTTCTCGCAAGGGAGATTAGGCTTGTCATATTGTCGCAGAGAAATTGACAAAATACGGATAAGGCAAGATCAATGGGTTAATACATGCAAATGTAAGGATGTCCTGCGATTTTGTCGCAGAAACAAAAAAGTGGCTAAATAAGACCTTTAATTAGGAAGGCAAAATAAGACCACAAGAGATCATAAGATTATACAGACGTGACCAGCGATATTTACGCAAAAGTTGAGGCAAAGTTTACAAATAGATTTTATTCAACATTAATGTTCTCAATCTTTACATTGCAGATGAATAACAGAGGCAAGTATGGGAATGAACATAATGATAAGATTGTAGGATCAGAATATCATCACAGCAATTTTCTTACGAAATTATTAATAACATTTTTACGAGTTCTTCAACAACAAACTGCGAGCGTCGCAGAATAATTCAAAGAATGGCGTAATAAACAATGACAGCATAAAACACGAGAAAGATATGAAGATTTTGTAATTGGAGAGAATGCTCGCGAGAACAAGGAAGGAAATGAAGATTTTGTAGTTATAGAGAAATCTCGCGAGCACATGGAAGAGCCTGCGAGCACATAGAAGGGTCCTGAGAAAACGTAGCAAGAGATCCTAAAATAGAGGAACTATGAGCTGTCATCCTTTATGTAAACACATATATAAAGAGAAGAGCAGGAGAGAGAAGAGGGGGACACAATTTTAGAAGAGAGGGAGAGATTTTTAGAGGGAGAATGTATTTTTCTTTATCATCTTCTTCCCCAAAACTAGATTTAGAATTCCATTAATGGAGATTATTAATGTAAATCAAATGTAAATTTAAACAATCATAGTGAAGAATAATGGATGTAGATCATATTGATCGAACCATGTAAAAATTTGTGTGTCTATTTATAATTTTTAGTATTTTAATCATCATTTTCATATCAAATGAATTTAGATTAAGAAATTATTATCAAGATATTACAAGGGGTGTGTTGTGGGAAAACCTGCAACTACATTTTGGCGCTAGAAACAGTACCTGGTGTGGATCAGATTGAAGAAAATAAAGAAAAGTTAGCAATTGTTGATGATGAATTCAATTGGATCTAAGAGATACAAGGGAAAATATAGAAGTTTTGGGCGAGAAATTTATACAGAGAAAGAGAAGAAGAAAAATATAAGAGCAGAAGCAGAGGCGAAGAAATTGTCAACAAAATGAAATCCACATAAAGCTACGCCAAAAATTCATCCAAAATGATTAATCTCTTCTCATCCTTTTCATTTTTCGATTAATTTAAAAAAAAAAATTGTTGTTTTTCGTAAAATGTGAACTACCTCTTAAAATTTGGACGCAAACTGGGTTTTCTTTACAATCTTGTGACAATCGATTTCAGAAGGATGGATCCATTTCCATTTCCTTAACCGTACTATTTCATAAAATGATTTTTGAAAATTCTTTCATCAAATTAAGCTCTATTCATCAATATACCAAAACAATCTCGGGATTTTGATTCAAAACCAAATTGGATGATAGTTTCATTGTTTATGAATTTTGATTTTCAAACCCATATGCAGGGGACATGAACCATTGAGAACTTTTATTTAGTATTGATCTAAATTTTTGATTACTGATGCTCGCAGGAGGAAGCAAGACTTGGCAAAAAAATATGCATTCTAAGAGGAAATGATTCTAAGAGGAAAATATGCATTCTAAGAGAAAATATGCACATTTGCGAAGTTAATGATTTCGAGAAAAATGAATAGAAGCCCATGAACTCAAGGTTGTACCTACAACATTTGAACAAAGACCAGTTAGACCATCGCCAAGTATCAAATATGAGAGATCAAGGACAAAATAAATATCCTATGTTATTCGTTGTCCAAGTATCAAATATGATTTTTCTAATGGCACATACTCTCAAGTATGTGCAGCATGATTCATGAAAGGTCAAGGACAGAAAAAGACCAATATCATGCAGAGATAATGAAGTAAATTAATCGATGGAGATGTTTACGGGGTAGAGATTAATTCACAAGAGGCAGAGAAAATTAAAGACTACAACGAGGAAATTAAAGACTACAAGACTAGTTCAGAAAAGACAAAAGAATGTGACTATACTGTGACTATAATGTGTTATGAATCATGTTCCAGCGAGCATAAAAGACTAGTTCCATACTGTTCCAGCGAAGACAAAGGAAGTCTACATCTATCCACATCTGAGAAGAAAATATGATAAAAACTTCTGCGAATTTTACCGCACCAATATATAAAACAGCCAGCAGAAACGGTTTAATTAGTATCTACATAGACAATAGTTCCAGTGAGAACAAAACGGTTAGTTAAAATACAATGTCACGGGACTAGTTTAGGTGAAATTATTAGTTCCCAAAGAAACTAGATTCCAATCGAACCAGCCGTATAAAGCTGCGAGCAACACAGCCAGCAGCATGGAGAATAAAAAACGCAAAGAGATGTTCACTTCAGCAAACCCATCAGCAAGTAGTATGAATTAACCAACCAACCTACGTTGATGAACCACAAAATATTTGGAGAGGACTTCACATATCAATAACGGAAGTAGGGAATGGAGTAACAACCAACCTAAAGCGAATATTTGCATCCCACCTTGTTAACCAACAATCCCAGCGAAGACATAAGAAGTAACCATGTGCGATCTATTCGCAGAAGAAAGAGGAATTAGCAGGGCAAAGAAATTGACAGATAAAGAAGTTAGCATAAGAAAAGATATTGCAGGTGGAGGAAAGTATAATCAGCAACACAAAGGACGACCAAAATATTGGTAGAACATCCAAAGTAGACGAATCCTGGTGAGTTAAATTAAAGCAAAGGCGAAAGATTACCACAGTGCAAATTTGCAAGACATAATCATAAAGCAATCGCGAGTACAAATGGGAACTATTAATGAAGCAAGGAGTTCTAGTTCATGAGTAGCAAGCCAACGGCACATTAAATAACATGCGAGAAACAGGAAGAACAGTGCGGTTTGTGGAGAAAAATATTGTGAAAGCTGCAGCGAAGTAAGGAGAACGAGATAAAAAAAATTGTAGAAACTAATGAGCAGGAGCGAAAGAATTCTGCGAATGTATCAGACCTACAACACAATGACATGAGCAAAAGAACAAGCCACAAACAATAATAGCACAGCGGAAAAAAGGATACTTCCTGATAGAAGAAAGCTTATGCCGGAAAAGGAAGAAAATATGCTGCTTCGTCAATTCATCTATCTCGTAATAGTTATACATTTTGACCTATGATCGTCATCAAAAGCACAATCCTTCAAACCGCATACAATACATTAAAAGAGAATATCTTTAACTCATCTCTTAAATTATAATATTTAGAATTGAATTATGATTTACTCGTGTGCAACAATGCACTTGTGATTAATTATTTACTTGCATCATGATACCCAGGTACCTAACAGCCAGCAACGAAGAAAGAAATAATGAGAAGATATTTAACCTAACAGCCAAAGCAAAATTATTATTACCAAAGAAGCCATCGCAGCCTCAAATCTATGAAGCCATCGCATGGACATGGTAGAATCCAGGGGACTATAGAATACAGAACGTCTGCGAAGCTATCGCAAACAACAAATCAAAAAGTAAAGATGAATAGGGAAAAAAAGTAATAAGAAGTTGGCAATATGATTTTCTTCCACAAACAGAAGCTGTAACGATTGGTCAGCAGTGAAGAGAACAATGTTAACATCGCAAGTTCAAATCTTCATGTTCACACAAAATTTTTTGCCTTGCAAATATAAACATTTCAGACATTTACTTCGCGGATATTCACCAAGATGTTTACTTATCCTAAGTCATTACCAGCAAATAAAAAATGATTAACTTGCGAGCCTAATTCACCAATCCCAACCTAGTTCGAGGATATCATCATGTGAAGCAACTTTATTATGTGAGAGCAGCATTATAATTTCGCAAGCAAGCAATTTTAGAAGCAAGAACCAAATAATAGCAGAGAATACAGTTGAGGATTATTTCGCAAGTTAAATTCGCAAGAAAGGGTTAGAACAATTAGTATGGTGCGTGAACATGAAAGGGGCAAGTCAAGAGTTCATTTCTCATTCCTTCTCATCTCGCAAGCAAATCATATATTTCGCGAGAGACGACAGCAACAAAAAATCACAAAAAATCTAAGTACCATTTTGTTGAATATTTTATTTACAGTAACTAAAAGATTTTTGATTTAATTTACCAAAAGCGATATAATCGCAAGATTTCTAACAACATTTCCAAGAGATTCTTGATTTAATTTACCAAAAGCGATATAATCGCAAGATTTCTAAAATTTCTAAGAGTTCAAAACATTTCAAAGAATTTTCTAGAATATTTCTTTTCCAGATAAAGATTTTTGATTTAACAACGCGATACAATCGCAGGATTTTAAAGAAGATTTCAAAGATTTTTTACAATTGCAAGATTTCAAAGATCTCAAAAATTTTCAAAGATTACAGAAAGCGAAATTATCGCAAAGATTTCTAAGATTTCAAAAAAAAAAAATGAAAAATGATTTATAAAGAGCGATACAATCGCAGAATTACAAAGATTTCATAACTATAAAGATTTCATAATTACAATGTATTAGAATTTTTCTTGAATATTTACTTTGCTATGATATTATGATAATGACTGAAATGCAAGAATAAAGAAATACGAAAATATCGCAAAAAAAAAATGCGAATAAAATTTCGCAGAGATTAATAGAATGGGACGAACCTTTATGGCGTACACCCTAGTTCGCGGGTACAATCTCGCAAGAGGAAAATGTAAGACCTAAAGTACGTCATATGAGGGGGTATCTCTTTACATGACTCGGGGATAAGGTTATACCGATGTTGGAACCTGAGTCATGCAGATGTTAGGGTTAAAGAAAACCTATCCAGGAGAGATACTTTGGATTTCCAACTATATAAGGTTATACCCTGGTTGGACGACCGAGGGTTTCTTCTAAGAGGTGCATAGTATGACCAAGGCGCCGAGGTACACGGTTGATCCAAGAGTGCCCGGGACGGAAGAACCTACCCTGGAAATTCTTGGTAAGTCTTGGCTATGATGCACTTGGCCCGAAGAAAACCCCACTTAGGGTGCAGTCTTGTAACTATAAGCCATATAGGCATAAAGGACAAGAGGCTGCGAAAATAACTGGTTGTTGGTAAATCCGGATGGGAGGAGCTAGTCTTGTATGGACGATGTGCCTTCCTTGAAGGGGAAACCAGGGGGAAGATAAGGGCGGCACCCTCCATTAGGGAGATGATAAGTGTCTTAAGATGGCAATGTCATGGGGCTTTATGATCGCAAGAACATTTAGTCCTGTCATATTGTCGAGTGACAAAAATTATACAGAGGCAGCAAGCCTAAAGAGAAAATGTTAAGATGAGATCAATGGGTTTTTACATGAAAGTGTAAAGACATCCTGCGATTTCATCGCAAGACGACAATGTCATAAGACTTTGTTCTCGCAGGGGAACTTATACTTGTCATATTGTCGCAGAGAAATTGACAAAAATAGAGATAAGACAAGATCAATGGGTCAATACATGCAAATGTAAAGACGTCATGCGACTTTGTCGCAGACACAAAAAATTGGCAAAATAAGACCTTTAACTAGGAAGGAAAAATAAGACCAATAGAATAATCTCAAACATTAACTATTTTCTTAATGCAGGAAAGATTTGTCCATCGCAAGAGAGATAGCAAGTACTATTTAGAATCTCCCAGAAATACTATTCAGAATTTCCCAGAAGTATTGTTCAGAATTTATCATAAGTATTATCCAGCGTCTCTTAGCAGCACTATTCATAATCTCGCAGCACTATTTGAGGAGTACTATTTCATAATCTCGCAGCACTATTCATTCACTATTCGATCACTATTTCCGAATCTAACAGAAAAATTCGGAAACTCGCAGAAACATTCAGAATCTTGCAGTCTCATTTAGCATCTCGCTGATTCTTCCATAATTTCGCCGAAGATGTGATTATTTCACAGAATGTGCTAATTTCCTAAAAGAGATTATCGCATAAGGCAGAGGCAAGATAAGAATAAAGAAACAATCCGCTCATTTAACATTTTCTCAAGGATTCTACCTTCATAGATAAAGAACAGAGGCAACTATGGATTACCAAGAAGACATTTTATGTTCTTTATCTTCTCAGCAAGAATCATTTCCAAAATGGACAAGGATTTTCACCAAAAATGAAGTAATAATTTTGTATGAACAGAGACAATACTTATGATTTTTATTTAAGGACGGATACTTCTTATATTTTGAGGATTGAGTAATTCTTATATTTCTTCAAGGATATTTCATACTTCTCAGAGTTGATACTTCTTATTTACTTAGAAAAGATCTGGAACTTCACAAAAGAATAGAGGCAAGTACGTACTTTTCAAGTACAATATTCTTTTGCTCGTTCGGTCATCAGCAAAGATCAAAGACTACCACAACGATTGTTTTTCCTTAAAGATCGCTTTTCAAGCAATATTCAAGGAAAAAGAGGCAAGATGTTGGATCAGAATATCGTCACAACAATATTCTTACGAAATTATTAATAACATTTCTGCGAGTTCTTCAACAACACACTGCGAGCGTCACAGAATAATTCAAAGAATGACGTATTAAACAACGACAACATAAAACACGAGAAAGATATGAAGATTTTGTAATTGGAGAGAATGCTCGCGAGAACAAGGCAGGAAATGAAGATTTTGTAGTTATAGATAAATCTCGCGAGCACATGGCAGAGCCTGCGAGCACATAGCAGGGTCCTGAGAAAACGTAGCAAGAGATCCTAAAATAGAAGAAGTGTGAGCTGTCATCCTTTATATAAACACCTATATAAAGATAAGAGCAGGAGAGAGAAGAGGGGGACACAATTTTAGAAGAGAGAGAGAGATTTTTAGAGGGAGAATGTATTTTTATTTATCATCTTCTTCCCCAAAACTAGATTTATAATTCCATTAATGGAGATTATTAATGTAAATCAAATGTAAATTTAAACAATCATAGTGAAGAATAATGGATGTAGATCATATTGATCGAACCATGTAAAAATTTGTGTGTCTATTTATAATTTTTAGTATTTTAATCATCATCTTCATATCAAGTGAATTTAGATTAAGAAATTATTATCAAGATATTACAAGGGGTGTGTTGTGGGAAAACCTGCAACTACAAAGATTATTATTCATCTTTATATAGAAGATTTACACAGATGGATAAAAATTAATAATTATATTGATTAACCATATTGCAAAAAAGAATTGTTTTATAATATACAGATATAGGAGCAAAATAAATTTATATATCAAGGAATCTTGCAGTAATATCACAAGAAGGAGACGAATGTACAAATATTACAAGGAGATTAAAAAGAGGAAACAAAACTAATTAGATCCATCATCATCCTCGCCAGATTTTTCTTCTTCATTGTCTTCATCATCTTTGTTGTATCCTTCATCTCCGCCAGATTCTTCAGCTTCACTGTCAGAGATAATAAGATTTGGAGTATTCTTTGGAACTTCTTCCGCGAGGAAAGGATACAAAGAGTGAGGAATGTTATGATCATCGCAGACCTTCTTGGAAGAATCATTGCGAACACCAATAAGGAAATTACTAAAATTGGTAGCAGTAATCTTTAATTGGGTCTTCAATTTTGAATATTTCTCATTACGAGCATCAAGAGTCTTTGCGATTTGATTCTTATTAGCTTCAAGTTCTCCAATTCTTTCGGTGTATCTCTTCTCGGCTCCTGCGAGTATATAACAACAAGTTGGAAATTTTGCAAAAGACTATAAAAGACAAGAACAATTAACAACCTTCTCTTTCAGAAATCATGTCTTCAATTAAGGCCGCTTGTTCAACATGAAGACTAACATCTACACCTAAGTTAGTTCTGGCATTGTCAAGAATCTTTGCAGCCCAGGCAAATTCGTCATCATTATTAATAAGAAGACGGGAACGAATTTGGTTTTATCTTTCAACAAGATTCTCTCTCTCGCGGATAAGTTTATCTCTTTCAATTTGGACTTCAAGAAGGGTTTTATGAAAATACGCTAAAGTTTGAGATCCTTTCCTAGAAATGCGATCTTTTTCATCTATAAGATCACTTTTTTGGGCTCTTAGAATCTTGATTTCTTCTTTAGAGTTAAAATATTCACGCTTGGATGCATTAGATGCTCTCAAACTAGATCTGTGATCAATTGCTAAAAGATGAAATTTGGATTTAAGATCACCTACAGAAAGGGATTTAATCTATTCATCTGAATTGTTTAAGGATTCATTAAGGTGATTGAGGAGAGTATCATCGTCTATTGGACTTGGAAAATAACGAAGGAATACAGCTTCGTCAGAGAGGCCGTAAACATATGCGAAGAAGGAAAATACGAAAAAATACAAAATAATACAAGGTTAAAGAAAAAGAGAAAGATTTCTTACCATAAAGTTAATTTTTCGCAGCTTGGAGACTTGCGATCTTATGTCGCAATGAAGAAAGTTCAGTTTCCAACCGTTTGATATTTTCTTGAAGGTCAGCAGACCCAGATTCCAATTGCACGCGAAGACTAGGGGACTCAGATTCCAACACCACATTCTTCTTGCGAAGAACAATATTCTTCTTGTGAAAAGATGCGCACCTCTTCTCCAAGTCTGAGGCAACAGCAAAGGAAGCTCTTTCAGTCTACGAGGGAGTAATTTAAATTAAAACTTGGCGAGGGAATGAATACATAAATGTGGTGAAGAAATGAAAACATACTAGAATACCAAGAGAATATTAGAGACTGGGAGTTATTGATTTTGAGATTCCTTGGAGAGAATCATTATCAACCAATATGGGAGCATCGCAGATCTTGGAAAGAGCCTGGGATACCCCGTTAGGAGATTCATTTCCATAATCATTTGCGATACCATGTGTAATATCGCCAAATATGTTAGATAATTGAGTCATAGAAGACTCAGGAGGAGAGGAGTCCTTCATGAAAGAGATATCATCATTATCTTCATCATCATCATCATCGTTATTATTATCAGAATAATCCCTCGAATTTTCTTCATTAGATTGAGGAGATGAAGAAGAAGGGAATTGGGTTTTTCTTTTCTTGGAGAGAGGGGCACCAGATTTCTCTATGCGAGGGGCAATAGACTTCTCTTTTCGAGGAGCATCTTTGTATTTCCCCTTAGTTTTCACAATCTTCACAGGTTCTCTCTCTTCAATAACCTGCGAACATAGATAAAGATAAGAAATATAGTCAACAATATTTTGTTAAGAATCATAAAGGAATATTTATTACTTCATATGTGAGAGATTTAAGGGCTAAAAAGGTGTTGGGCTTCCCAAATTTCTGATAGTTAATTTTTAGCCTGTTAATCTGGAAAAATTGGAGTAGTCAGCGAGAGTTTAAAAACATGAGAAAGATAATAATGATAATTATGCAAAAATTTGAGGGAACATACCTCTTTATTACTTTCAGGCCAGTTGAAAATCCATGGCTGATATTATGCAAGATTCGCAGGAAATGCATGAGGACCGGAGATGTAGGGACCCTCTAGACATAATGGAAAAATGAACCATTTGTCATCATTGGAGTGGCGAGGGCCTTGATTATTACCCATATGCCAATCGATATCTAACATAAGAACTTTATCTTCAGCGATGTCATCCTTCTTTTGTAAGCGGACACCCCAACATGTACTGTCCTTCTTCATAGGGATTATATCGTAATTTGTGAAGAAGTTCTTCACAGTATACATCTTGGGAACGATTGGAACATCTTTGAATTTAGGATTCTTCGCATAATCAAGGTAGCGAAATTCTTTACCAGCACCGCGAATAGCATACTCAAGCATTAAGCGAAAGCAATCCCCACTTAAATGATATACCGCCCGTGAGAATTTCGCGTGAGAGAGTATCTCATAGAATAAAGGAAGTTCATGGTTATAGAGAGGAATGGGAATACCAGCTTCAAGCTGGCCTAGCGAGACTATGATCTTCTCATGATTACATGGAAGTTCAGAAAATAATGGAATAGGAAGTTCAGACTTAGGGTTTTGATTGGGAATGGTGGATAAAGTAAAACCTTTGTTTTGAAGTTATTTTTGAATCTTCTCGAAATCAATCACATATTTACGACCGGCTGCAACCATTTTTAGTATGGGAATGAAGATTAAAAGAGTAAAAGATCGAAAGAAAAATTTTAACAGTAGCAGATCCGGAATTCACGGAAGAACAATGAATTTGCAGAGAGATTACAGAGAGAATAAAGAAAGAGGTAAAAAGAAGAAAATAGAAGAGTGAAGAAGATATATATAGAAGGTAAAAAATCTCGAGAAGATAGGTGCAATTAATACAAGGAAAAGACGTGAACGGTTGGAATGCAGCGGTTGAAGGGGACGTGTCAGAAGTTGAATAGATAAAAAGATATGTGTCAGGGTGAAAGGACGTGAAGAAATAGATAACTGCGGCATTCCAAAAGATTTCAGTTTCTCATGACCTTTTCTATTCGCAGAAAAGACATGAGAAGAGGAAAGATGTAGGATCAAAATATCGCCACAAAAATACTCCTGCGAGATTTACAGCGACAGTTCTGTGAGCTCTTCAATAACACACTGCGAGTGTCACAAAATGATTGAAAGAATGACGTAACAGATGACAATAGCTGAAACATGAGAAGAGTGTGACCATTCTGCGAGGGTTATATCATCTGCGATAGTTAGCGTTATCACTGCTGCGATTAGATCGCGAGTCAGATCCAAAATTAAAGGACAGCGTAGCTATCATCTATTATGTAATTATCCTATATAAAGAGACCCGGTAGGTTCAGAGGAGGATGATGAATTTCTGAATGCTAAGAAAGCTTTGAGGAGAGAGAAAATCCAAGAGAACAATTGTATTCTTTATTCTTCCATTTCTTGTAAACATTTATGAGAATCAAATAATAAAGTGTTGTTTTTAATCTTCAAATATGTGTTGATTATTGTGAATTCTTGTGAAGGGTGTAGTGTAGGTTTTCCTGCAACTACAGTTTGACCTGATAGACGCATTTATGTGTCTATATTAGTCTCAATTCTCTGTAAGGTTTGTACCCATTTTCGTACTTATTATGGTGTTTTGTGTATTTGTAGGTGTTTTTGGAGAAATAAGCTTTTGTGGCGAATTTGGCTCGAAAAGTGGTCCTCGGAGAAAATTACTAAAGGCACCCAGAAGACGTACTACAAGCATCCCGAAAGTATGTTGGAGACACCCCAGAAAAGTTATATTTACACCCCAGAAGAATTGTTAAAGGGACCCCATCAGTGGATAAGGGGCATCCAAATTACTAAGGGGCAACCCAGTTGATATCAGCACCAGCGAATTGGTTAGGGGCACTCCATCCCTTGCTTTTGAAGAGACAAAATTGGCTGGAAAATTCAATGGACGTCTGCATGTTTTTCAGGGAAAGATTGGACCGAGATGTTTATGTATATTTCTATGGGCTTAGACTGGAATTGGCCTGTTGGAATTAAACAGGCTAGGTAATTGACTTGGACGTGAACAAAATAAGAAGATCCCTATGTTAGTTCGATAAAACAGGGAGGAGAGTTTTTACGGGATAGTTTTTGTATTTTTGGAAGCTACTCGAGTAAACACGTTAAAAGTATCCTCTTAGGATTGTATCATATCGAATGGTGGAATGTTTGGATTAAACAGGGCATCTACGTAAAGAGTACAAGAAGGAAATAATTCCGTGACTTTTGGCTGAAGAAAAGAATTAGGTTTGGAAGATTTACTCGGAGCTATCTCGACCCTGTAGGGTATATAAATCATTAGTTAGAGTCACAGGAGGAAATTAGAGAGTTTGGGGTAGCGGCAGAGCTAAGAACAAAGCTGCAGAGAAGAATTGCAGCAGCAGCAACAGAGAAGAAGAAGGAATAGTTTCAGACGACGCTTCAGAACTGTCGTTCTTATGAACACGAAGAACAGACTCGTAAAGACAGTCTTAAATTTAACAGCACAATATAAGTGTCTCTGTTCATTAATTATAAATCACATACTTCGTACCTTGTCATCTTTTCTCTTTAACATCAAAACCGTTGAAAGAGCTATTTGTAACGCCGCAATAGCGTTGCAAACTGCCAGCTTATTAGTTTTCTCTTGTTTTTCACCTATATGAGCTATGAACAACTATTTTGAGCACGTGAATAATATGAGGAGCTAAACCCCATCACTGGGATGATGGAGGAAGCCATATTTCATGCATGTGGTAATTATATTTAATTCTTTTATGACTTTTGCATGGATTATTAATTGTTTTATGGTTTTTATTGAATGGTTGTGATTTCAATTGATGGGTTATACTTAGGTTAAGTCATTTGATATCCCATGCTTTAGATTTACATTCATTTCTTTTCAAAAATCTACCTTGGCAAAGAAACAGAATCAATATTTTATTTGAGGTATAATTGTCTAGAATAAATCTAAGAATCGCATGAATGAGTTTATGGTGGAATCCGAAGTCCTAGTATCTCTCGTTATCGTGACATCTTTTATATATTTTTCTTTTATTATTTCTAAAATCAAATCTTATTAAGTCCGAGAATCAAACCCTTACTTACCACAATTAAAACTACATCAGTTTTTGGCGCCGTCGACGCGGACTTGTATTTAGGTTTAGGTTTTAGGTTTTTGTATATATTTTGTTTATATTTATTTTATTTTTATTATTATTATTATTATTTTGTTCTATTTTACGTCTTGGGTATTTTTGTTTTTGGTGTGCAGGTTTTGCTTGAAGCTAAAAGTGGAAAGTTGGACTTGCCTAAAAGAGCAGGAAATCCCAGATTTTATCTATTTTTGTTAGTTTTTATTTTTGGAACTTTTATATTTTGTTGGCTTGTTTGTATATATTTTATTTATTAAAAAAAAAATACACAAAACACGAAAGTACACGTGCACTTCATATTGCATCGTCTGGCACCGATTTGTAGGAAAACACGTGGTTTAGTACGGTGAACCCTCTGGGAGTTATCATCCAAAACACCACAAGCCTTAGCCTCGTACCTTTGACCAGTCTTTGACTGTAGGTATATTTTTCTAAAGGTAACCCAAGCTTACCCTATTTAGTCAACCCCAGCATTTGTATTTGCATGTGCACTTTATAATGTCGAACTGGTATTACAATAGCCAATACAATGATTATTCGACCGAGCAACATGGACTTTATCCTTATTATGACCATAGTGTGAATAGTGGTTGGGAACGCCATCCTTTTGAAGGATATGGGTCATACCATGGTGAGCCCAATTACTATCCACATGCGCACAGGTCATACGAGCAAGAAAATAAGGAATATTATAGTACTAGTACTTCGTCTTTAGACGACTTAATTAAACAGTTGAAAACTAGTTCTTATTATGATCCTTCTGTTCCTATTCGTCCTCTAAAAGAGTCTCTCAAGATAATGGCTGATCATTCTGTTTTAGAAGAGTCTCTTAAGATAATGACTGATAATTCTGAGTCTCTCAAGATACTAACTGAAAAAATATCTAAGTTGAGGAACGAAAGACTTGCTCGAAATAATCTTAATTTTCAATATAGTGTTTCCAATAATACCCTTATAAACGAGGATAGTTATTCACATAATCAAAATGACGAGGTTAGAATTGGTAACACTACTTTAAATGAGGAGGATAGTGTTGATGAAGAATTTGAAATATGTAGGCATAGTGATCAGGAATTTGTTACTCCAATTGAGATTTACAATGATAATATTTCCAGTTCGAATCCAAATAATTTTAATAATTATTCACCTATTCAAAAGACGAGGATTTGACTAGAGATACCCTCGTTTTAGACGATGTAGTATTTACTTTTGATTACGAAGCCGATAATGGTTTAGAGGAACGGGTTTATCCTGAGAATAATGTTTTAGAGTCCAAGGATTTAGAAACAATAGTCTTAGACGAAGAAGATGAAATCGTAGAGCTTTTAAATATGTATGAGGATGCGTCACCTAAATATGACCTACAAGAAGCAATTGACCATTTTCAGGATTCCGATGATCTAGAAATTAGGGAAATTGTAGCTAGTCTATCTAGAGACACCCAAAACTCTAAGTTTGGGGGTGATTATCATTCTCCATGTGCCTTACCTTTAGCTCTTACAGATATCCCTCACTTGGGACTTGATATATGTGCCTCAACCATTGTGCCAGATTACCTTCATACTATCTCTCCAGAACCTAGTGATGTCCATGAAGAATTTCAGTTGTTAGAAACCCATCCTCTGGTTGATGTGGTTTACCCAGGCTATGATACCCAGATTGACTTTGTTTTCCCACCAACTATTTTTCTTCCAAATGTGGGAACGTTTGAATTTGAAATGTGTCAATTATTAAGTTCTGAGACTAAACCTAATTATTTTAGGAAAATAGAATTGACACATTTGCTTAAGAATGACCACCACTCTCATTATGGTCAACTGTGTAAGTCAAAGATGGTTGACTTAGAGGATCCTCAATTATTCAGGTTATTATTATGTGCTTCTAAAATTTTCCAGACCTTAGAACCTGATATTTCGGATCTTACTTATGAGGAGGGGCAAACCCATGAAAATATTTTATTTAGACCCCTTTATTGAACCTGAACCTGAACCACAACTAGATGTAGTTGTCTTAAATAGGAAACTAGGCAAGGGTGTGCTATGTTTATTCTTGGTTTGTCGCAGTTTCCTTTTATCTGCGTTAACACTTTTTGATGCAGATGATTCATAGTTGTTTCGGTTATTTCTATATGATTTGAGGTGATTAATTCTTACTTGTGTCTGGATGAAGACGTTAAACTTAGCACTTCTTGGGAGGTAACCCAATACTCATGTAACACGGTAATATCTTTCCTTAACTCTTTTGCTTCAAATGGAACAGTTTATCCTTGTTCATGCTTTTAATTTTATCTTTAGAACATTGAGGACAATGTTAGATTTAAGTTTGGGGGTATGGGAGAAACTTGTTAGTTGCATTGTTAAACTCCAGAGCCTAGAAATTTATGTTTATTAAGGATGGCACTAACCAATCTAAGTGGATGGAAGCATTTTGGTTGTAGGAGTTGAGGAACCAATCTGATTAGATGGAAACATCTAAAGAGTCTATTCATAAAAGCACAGAGCTCAAGTGTTAGAAATAGCATGGTAGTTTCGCCATATCTCGTTGAGTCCTTTTCGCTTCTATTTTTATTTTGTTTTCTTTTTAAAATATGTTTTTCTAAGTGATTAGGTGGGGCTCACGATTCAAGTTGTTACCACTGCTAGGGTGAAATAGAGTGATTGAGTTACTAAGAAAAAAAAAAAAAAAAAAAAAGACCAGACCAATTAGACCAAACGGAATAAAGTAAAAAATAAATAAAAATTAACACTTGGGAATAGAAATATGTGTGTGTTTTCCCTGTCTCCGTCGCCTAAACAAGCGTGGAATACAGGATCCATGGGAACTATCATGTAATCTGCTGAAAAGAAGCATGCGCTTAGATCCAAAAGATCTAATCATGCAGTTAAAAAAAAAAAGTTAGAAGTTAAATGTTAATGTTCAGTGAATTAATCGACCGCTGGTTCCCTTGTATATGCCAGACAAGTTGATCTAGAATTAGGATTATCAACTACTGGTTCCCTTGTATATGCCAGTTGTGTTGATATTATTCAGACCAGTATCTCAGTCCATTAGGATAGGTTCATTTTGGCAGTGGCCTTCAAACAGATATGAGAAAAATCGTTTACTTAGTCAACATCAAAACCATCTATGTTTTTCTATATCCATCTCTTAATCTTTCCATGTGTTTTGTTGACTCCGAATATTGATGTCCATAGTGCAACTATCTTAGTAGGGCTTTGTCACTTTATATGAATTTTAGTATGCTTGAGTGCAAACTCGTGTACATCAATTGGAATTTCACATCAGGGTACTTCATACTGTAGTCAATAAGTATGCCAACCAAGGAGATTCTTTAGTGCCTTCCAAGGTTCTGCGTAGATAGATAAGGTCTGGAGTAAAGGTTTTGTGGGTATATCTCTGGTAAGCCCTCCCGAGACTATAACTCGGCCACTAGGGCCACCTAGGGGTTTAAAGGCTTATTGCATACGCTAAATGCAATCGACGATGCCTGCGATAGTGAGTTAGGATTTTATTTTGTAGATTTGATTTGCTCGGGACTAGCAAATAATAAGTTTGGGGGTATTTGATAGACGCATTTATGTGTCTATATTAGTCTCAATTCTCTGTAAGGTTAGTACCCATTTTCGTACTTATTATGGTGTTTTGTGTATTTGTAGGTGTTTTTGGAGAAATAAGCTTTTGTGGCGAATTTGGCTCGAAAAGTGGTCCTGGGAGAAGATTACTAAAGGCACCCAGAAGACGTACTATAGGCATCCCGAAAGTATGTTGGAGACGCCCCAGAAAAGTTATATTTACACCCTAGAAGAATTGCTAAAGGGACCCCATCAGTGGATAAGGGGCATCCAAATTACTAAGGGGAAACCCAGTTGATATCAGCACCAGCGAATTGGTTAGGGTCACTCCATCCCTTGCTTTTGAAGAGACAAAATTGGCGGGAAAATTCAATGGACGTCTGCATGTTTTTCAGGGAAAGATTGGACCGAGATGTTTATGTATATTTCTACGGGCTTAGACTGGAATTGGCCGGTTGCAATTAAACAGGCTAGGTAATTGACTTGGATGTGAACAAAATAAGAAAATCCCTATGTTAGTTCGATAAAACAGGGAGGAGAGTTTTTACGGGATAGTTTTTGTATTTTTGGAAGCTACTCGAGTAAACACGTTAAAAGTATCCTCTTAGGATTGTATCATATCAAATGGTGGAATGTTTGGATTAAACAGGGCATCTACGTAAAGAAGAGTACAAGAAGGAAATAATTCTTTGACTTTTGGCCAAAGAAAAGAATTAGGTTTGGAAGATTTACTCGGAGTTATCTCGACCCTGTAGGGTATATAAATCATTAGTTAGAGTCACAGGAGGAAAGTAGAGAGTTTGGGGTAGCGGCAGATCTAAGAACAAAGCTGCAGAGAAGAATTGCAGCAGCAGCAGAGAAGAAGAAGGAATAGTTGCAGACGACGCTTTAGAACCGTCGTTCTGAAGAACACGAAGAAAAGACTCGTGGAGACAGTCTTAAATTTAACATCACAATATAAGTGTCTCTGTTGATTAATAATAAATCACATACTTCGTACCTTGTCATCTTTTCTCTGTAACATCAAAACCCATTGTAAGAACTCTTTGTAACGCCTCCACAGCGTTGCAAACTAACATCTTATTAGTTTTCTCTTGTTTTTCAACTATTTGAGCTATGAACAACTATTTTGAGCACGTGAATAATACGAGGAGCTAAACCCCATCACTGGGATGACGGAGGAAGCCATATTTCATGCATGTGGTAATTATATTTAATTCTTTTATGACTTTTGCATGGATTATTAATTGTTTTATGGTTTTTATTGAATGGTTGTGATTTCAATTGATGGGTTATACTTAGGTTAAGTCATTTGATATCCCATGCTTTAGATTTACAGTCATTGCTTTTCAAAAATCTACCTTGGCAAAGAAACAGAGTCAATATTTTATTTGAGCTATAATTGTCTAGAATAAATCTAAGAATCGCATGAATGAGTTTATGGTGGAATCCGAAGTCCTAGTATCTCTCGTTATCGTGACATCTTTTATATATTTTTCTTTTAATATTTATAAAATCAAATCTTATTAAGTCCGAGAATCAAACCCTTACTTACCACAATTAAACATTTCTGAGAATCAAATAATAAAGTGTTGTTTTTAATCTTCTAATATGTGTTGATTATTGTGAATTCTTGTGAAGGGTGTAGTGTAGGTTTTCCTGCAACTACAGTTTGACCCCCACTTTTTCACTCCTATTCAACGCTTAGTTTAACATCCTCAACCTGACATTTTCGTTATCATCTGTATACCAATAATTTGAAAATTTGATAGTCCATCCAGACAACAATATGCAAGTCTAGTAACAACTTTTCACAATGATCAGCATAAGGTATGAATATGAAATTGTTATTTTCTGTAACGTTCCCCCATACTTAGTCTTTTCTACACTCGGAAGTAGATAGAGAACATAAAATGTGGGAAATTTTATCAATTCCTCCTGGTTAACATGTACAATTCTAAAATCAAACATATCTAGTGGTAGATAGTTAGAAGAAAAAATATCCAAACCCAAGTGACGCAGCTTCTTAATCGAATTAACAACTCTTTGGGGAACTATTTCTATTAGAGGAGGAGGATCAAAAGAGATAAAAATATGCAAGGGAATAGACAAACCTTCCACAATCTCTTTTATTACATGATCATCATCATTCTTAAACAATTCCAGTAAATTATTTACCTCATTCATATTGTGATCCTCAATCAAACTCTTTAGCAATTCTTCGTCAGTTTCTGCTTCAATTAAAACCTCAGCATCATTATAATTATTGGTAATCTCAAATGGGTCTTCCACGAAATCAATTAATTTGATTTCATCCTCAATCACCATCTCTTCAACAACCTCGTCATCGGAATCAAACTCCTCTCCTATAAAGTCTAGTTCATTGGTGCAAATCCTAAAATATTCGTTCGAGTATATTACACCATTTATAATATCGGTTATGTCATATTCATTCTCCTCCTCTTGAATAGGCGATTGATTGTTATTTTAATCCAGTATTGGAATAACTTTACTATTATTACAAAGATTGCTCATCTTCATCAGAATCCGGATCAACCTCATAATCTTCAATATCCTAACGATGTTGAAGTTCCCATTCATATGAACTTCTATACACTTGAAAAATTTACAAATTAATCATAAACCCTAGATTGAGTAAAAAAAATGATAAGATGATAAAAACTCCAAATAACTTGTATATGACTGATAAAGCTTCACTCTTAGAATATTGAATTCGTCCTTAATCAACAAAAATTATCTACTCGTGATTACACAATTACCCGATTTATCCCTAAAGTGGTAAATCCTAGAATATATAATGAAAATAAAAGTATAATATGAGATGTAATATTTGGTTTAGGAAGTGTTTATTTTATAGGTATCAAAGTTGTAGAAGTCCCGTGCATAGTCCCGGTCGAAGAAGGGTTATCAAAAATTGCCAAACATCCAAATTAATTAATCACGTCCCAGAATTTGTCTGTATAAAAGAATTGTCAACTAAGCATATATGGGCCTCGCACAAAGATGTTAAATCCCAATCCAAACACTTCTTCAACTGTTAGTTCTAGAGAACTGACAGTATAATATTTTTCTTTATTTTCACTGTTAGATTGGACATAACCTTTCTTCCAACTTCTACGGTCCACCAAAACCTCATCTCACCGTAGAACTCAACCCATTTCTAAGGTTCAGTCTTCTTCTCCCCATCTTTCCGTACATATCTCTGTTGTCGCCAACTATAGATCAACTGATCATCACGAGATTCTTCATTAATTAATCATCGGAAAATCTTCATTGACCTCCGACAGCAAACACTCAAACCCTACAGATCAACCATCACCAATATTTCTCCCTTTCTTTCTAACAGCCATGAATCATTGGAAATCACCAGCATATTCATTTCCAGAATCATATCGTCATCATTACTTCCAAAACTCTATCAAAAGTATCATAAGTTCACCACCACCATCATCCACTCTTTAATCGTCATCATCATTATTATCAAGGCTCCACGCAATTGATTTCCTTAGATGGAGTCCTTTACAACCTAAGAGTTGATTTAGCCTAAGCGAAGACTTATGATACCAATCTTACTCTATAAAATAATCATATTTTATTTCCATTTAGATCAAATAGATCAAGGCTTGAAAACTTGTTTGCAATAGAGAAAACTAGTAAACCTCACAAATGCATAACACTTACATTCAGTTAGCTGGGAAGCCTGTGTTTTTAACCACCTCTCAAGAACAATCTTAAAAAGATCAATTAAGAAGAGTTTTAGATATCTATCTTGAGGAACCGCAAAGTCCGAGATGATTTATTTTTTTGTGATTTCTATCTATCCCATAGAAAAGAAGGGGGGGGGGGGGGGGGATAAAGAAGACATAACAATAAATAATGATGAGTTTTTTCATGGTTTATCACAAAGCCATCCTATTTTTATTTTAATTTCCTACTGATCAAGGTTAACAATGAAATACTGACCAAAACAAAAAGAATAAATTAACATTCAAAAGACGGGGAGAGATTAAAGAAGATAATTAACTAAATTACAATAAATAATGAGATAATAAAAACAAGAGGGTACACAAATACACCACGATCTTTTTGTTTCAACCTATAAGTCCTCTTACCCAGTGTGATCATCTAGGACAAAATCGAGACAATACAATAACTTCGGCATTCACGCTTTGTGTTATTTTCTATGGACATGATATCAATACAACTACCAAAGTGTGATACTTGATAATAGGTTTGGACTTAACCAAACTCTATAGGATCACTATCAAGTATATCGGAGTTAACATAAAGTGCAATTTACTTTAAATTATATAAACAAATATAATTGCGGAAAACAAAAGTAAATCATACAACAAGATTTTGTTAACGAGGAAACTGCAAATGCAGAAAAACCTCGGGACATAGTACAGAATTGAATACTCTCAAAATTAAGCCGATATACAAAATATACACCAACTTCGTATAGTTAGGACCAAGCAACTAACCCTAGTTCACTTAGTTTCCTCAGTATCCCTGCGCTTCTGACTTCGATGAGTCACGTACTGGTACAATTCCTTTGGATCATATTCCAAACAACAAAGGAACAACGAATCTGTTTGGTAACAACTCTATTGATTCTTTAAAGATAAATATATCTCAAGTTATATGCAAAGGTTTTCCATTTAATCTAATAAACTCCTTTGCCTAGTTAGATCAATCTATCTAATAACTACAAAAGTATTTAAGTTTAGTTTCGCAATCAATCAATATAGATCTCAAAGAGAAACTATAAAGTGATGCCGATTTCACCCAACTAATCAATCGAAAAAATTTGATTCTAGTTGGATCCCATCCGATCAAGGTTTTTGCACACACAAAGATACGAAAACCAATAAGAAATCTTCTTCATCTTTAAATATTTTTAATCTTCAATAATAACATGCACAACACCACTTAAATCTCTTGTGATCAATCAGACACAGAACGGAATCTGTTAACAATGGATTATCACAAGATGTCTTTAGATCTAACAATAGTTCTAAATATCTCGTTAATACTTCAATCTAGTTTGAGTGAATCTTATATCAGAAGAAAATATTCTCAAGAATAAATAAACTAGGTGAAATCAAATTTTCAACAACCGCTAGTCAATCAAATCACTCAAAAATTAATAACACTACAATTATCTAGTTTTCCACCAACGGTACTCTTAGAGCTTCTTGATCCCATAAAAGTCTTCAAACAAGCGGTCGTAAGAGATTTCACCTAATTAGGATACTTTCCTCTCCGAATAAACTGCTCCACCAGAAACAACAAGAAATAAAGTTTTCCTGTCTCTTAGGATAGTTTGCTAGAAATGCAAACTTAGGTATTTATAGATCAAGGATGTTTGGACATCAAGGAATTTCCAAAACCGAAAATATTCTCAAGATATAAAATGAATGGCAAGAATAGGTTTTCCTAATTCCAATAAATTCTTGTCTAATATTCCTGAAATCTCTCAATAGAAAATCTCCAATTAGTAAATGCACATTGATAGTTTTTATTCTCTAGAGATATGCATTTAATTGATGGCAATTAAAGCATATAAAACCAAAAACATTAATTAAAAGATTCTTAATTTATCTCAGCACAGGATCTCCTTGAGTACTGAGGAATATCTTTGAACAATAAATGATAAGAGTTATTGTACGTGTTCAAAGTATGTTGACATCTCTTCACTGTAAATCCTTATTCATATATAAATAGATTTACATTCTTGGAATCGGTTATACCACACTTCCAAACAAGTTTAAAATTGGTTTACATGTATTCCAAGATAACTATGTGATTGATCAAATATCAAATCACATACATGGGTTTAATAGGTTCTATCAATCACTAGGATCGGTTATACCTTAATATGGATATACTTGTGATCGGTCACACAAGTTACCGGGACCGATTTCATATTCCCATGGTATTGATTGTTATCGGTCACACCAGTAACCAGGACTTGTTACCAATTACAAGTATCGATTACACAACACTTGTGATCGGTCACACCAATTACAAAGATCGATCATACCATCATATGGTGATTACTTAGGATCGATTACACCAATTAATAAAAACCTGCCATACCAAATCATAAGTCAGGCATTGTGATTAGTTATACAAAGATACATAACCAAGGTTAAGATCGGTTCTACCATCTCACACATATTGGTCATCAAAATATTTGCAATGTATAGCCGAACCAATAAGTCTAATGATTTACCTTTCGATTCACAAAACAAGTTCATGAATGTACTTCCTTTAGAAAAATTTAAAACAATATTTCCTAGGATGAAATGTTCACCACAACCCATTCACATAATCATAACATTATATACAAGATTATGTTGATGTCATATCTACGAAGTTCAAAAGATAAGCGTTATACTATGTAGTCTAATTCCCCAATACTATGATCATACAAATATGACCATGTCACATCACTAGAGTATTATACAATATGTACAGTATATATATCTTTAAAGTTATGTTTCCAATATAGCACGACTTGAAAGATACATTAGGAATGAAACAGTTCAAGTCAATTACTAACCTCAAGTGGAAGAATGATGTCGTCATTGTAGTTCGTTAATTACTTCTTCACATTCTTCAGGTCTTCAGGGTAATACTTGTATGTCTCAACATTCCTAGACTTTCTAGTCTAACCTAAACGAAGTCGACTCTAGTATATCATCAAGCAACTTTAGTTGAGTTTTGACACACTAAAATATGACAACAAAACTTGACATACCAACGCTTGGTGTTGCATCCAAACGCTTTGTTAAACCCACTTTTTTTATGATGATTTTGCATCAAACAGAAAATACTAGCTACAGAAATAAGAATATACAAAAGATATGTATTTTAAGAAAATATTGGTTTGATCATTATTCTGTCACACACCTTCTTCGATAGATCATTTACTATTTCTTACATTAGTTGATTATCATTTTCCGCAAACCCACTTTCTTATGATGATTTTGCATCAAACGGGAAATACTATCTAAGAAAATAAAGTATACGAGGATCTAAATTTTAAGGAAAGATTGTAAAAAGGAGAGGATACCAAGTGGTACCTATAGGAAACCTAAATTGCTCAGAGGAAACCTACGTTGAGGATAAATATCAAAAGTTTTGAATTTCTCTTTTAATTTGTAGGATCAGAATATCGCAAGAAGGGAACATTTGCGAAGTTTAATCAACAACGTATTGCAAGTGTCGCAGGATAATTTAAAGAGTGACATAACAAATGACGGTGGCAGAAACATGAGAAAATCATGATGACTCGGTGATGTTTAGAGTGTTTGTGAAGATTAACATTAAATCTCTTTCGAGAATATCGTAAGTCAGATCCTAAAATAAAGGACAGATTAGCTGTCATCCACTATGTAATTCCCTATATAAAGATCCGAATAGGCGTAAGATATGGGAGATCTTTTTCGAAGTGTTGAGCAAGTCATTAGGAGAGAGAAAGTCTAGAGCGGTTGTTAATTCTTTAGCTTCATTTCCCTTTTTATCTTGTAAAATTTATGAGATTAATCAATAAAATTTATGACTGTTGATCTAAAAATGATTTGATTGCATGAATTCTTGTGAGGGGTGTAGTGTTGGATTTCCTGCTACTACATATTGGCGCTAGAAACAGGGATCACATCTGTTGGTTGAAGATTGTGGAAATTATTGTCAAAGCTGTTTAAATCAAGAAAATGATGAAAGAAAATAACAAATCAGTGGGAGAAAAGATAATTAAGATCAATGAGAATAAAATAAGGTTGGAGTGAATGCAGTCACAAAAACGATGGTGAAGGAATTTCATGAGAACATTAGAGGAAGGATACATAAACGAGATTTTGAAGGAAAAAATATTATGACGGTAGAAAAGATATCTCCGTTGAAGGATTAGGAAAAGCATAAAATTACGTTCACAGCAGCAGAGATACCAGAAGAAAATTTGATCCACACATCTCCTTTGGTAATCACAATAACGGCTATACGAAAAGAAAAGGAGAAATCGGCAAAATCTATGGAAGAATGGGAGGTGAATAGAACTTTGGTAGATACGGGAAGCTCAGTGGATGTAATATTTTATCATGCATACAAAGGAATGGGATACAAAGATGAAGAATGTCTCATCCAATATACCATATTCATGGTTTCGGCAAGTCCACAACTAAACCAAAAGGGGAAATAACAGTGAGAATTTCACTGGGAGAAATTGAAATACAAATAACGTTATGTGTGGTGGATATGGAGTCACCATATAACATGATGTTGGAAATATCATGGATACACGCAATTAAAGATGTAGCATCAACATTACATCAGTGCATCAAGTTTCCTATGCCAAGCGGGATTGGTGAAGTTAGGGGAGATATTGAAGGCGCAAAATTATGTTATCAAATTGAAGTAAAAAATTATGAAGGACAAGTGAAGAAGCGAAAAGCTCGCAAGAAGATGACGAAAGAGGCAAAGAAAGAATAAGTGTTTAAAATCTACATGATAAGAGCATAAGAAGGAAAAGGAATACCCAGCGAAATTTCGCAGGAAGGAGATAAGCCAGCGAAAACTATAAAAGAGCCAACACCAATGGGAGAACTTGAAGAAAGTTACACTACAGCAGAACCAACAAAGAAAGTAAATATTAGAACTGAAGAAGAACCTAAAATGTTGAAAATTAGAACTAAGATGGATACAGACGAGGAAGAAAGAACCGTCAATCTCTTGTGAGAATATAAAGATATTTTCGCATGGAACATGGATGAAATGCCTGGAATATATCCATCAGTTGCATGTCATAAATTGGAGATCAACAAAGACACAAGACCATTTAAGCAGAGGATAAGAAAAATCGCAACGACTTACCATCCCAAAATAGAAGAGGAACTGCATAAAATGCTTGATGCAGGAATTATAAGACAAGCAAAATACCCGGAATGGATAGAAAACATGGTTGTGGTTCCAAAGAAAAATAATGGGAAAAGAATTTGCATAGACTTTACTGATCTAAAAAAAGCTTGTCCTAAAGATAGTTTTCCATTATTAGATATACCTCAAATGGTTGAATCAGCAGTAGGAAATGATAGAATATCTTCATTAGATGGGTATAAAGGATACAACCAGATTCCTCTCGCTGAAGAAGATCATGAACATACCGTTTTTTTCGCTCCAAGAGGGTTATATTGTTATACAAAAATGCCATTTGGTTTGCGAAACGCATGAGCAACATATCATAGGATGGTAGAAAAGGTGTTCACGAAGTGGATAAACAAAACATTAGAGGTGTACGTAGATGACATGCTGATAAAAAGTAAGGAAGCTAAAAACCATGTACAAGATCTAAAAGATATTTTTTGAACAAATGCGACATTTTAACATCAAGGTGAATCCAGAAAAGTGTATATTTGGAGTTGCATCAGGAATTTTTTTAGGGTACATTATATCTAAGGAAGGAATATAAGTTGATCCAGAGAAAGTGCAAGCAGTTCGCGATATGCCAACACCAGCAACAGTGAAAGATGTGTAGAAATTAAATGGTTTATTGGCTTCGCTAGGAAGATTTATCTCGCGATTGTCAGACAAGTGAAAACATTTTTTCAACATCCTAAAAAAAGGGACAAAATTCAGATGGACAGATGAGTGTGAGAAATCTTTCCAAGGAATAAAAGAATACCTGGTGAATATATCAATTTTTCAAAAGGCAGAACTGGGAGAAGAGTTGTTAATTTACCTTGCGACAACCTCGCATGCATTAAGTGCAGTGTTATTGCGAGTAGACGCAGGAGTTGAAAAACCAATCTATTATATCAGCAAAACATTCAATGCCGCATAAAGAAATTATTCCAAGATTGAAAATCTTATTCTAGCATTGGTGTATGCAACTTTTAAGCTTCGCATATATTTTCAGGCGCATAAAGTCAAAGTGTTAACGAAAGTACCAATTGAATCAGTAATGAAGAACTCAAAGAGATCAGGCAGAGTTGAGAGATGGAATGCGCAAGTAGGACATTTCAAAATCAAATATGAAGTCTTATCTTCACCAAAATCACAGGTTGTCGCAGATGTTTTAGTATAATTTCCTTTAGAAGATGATGGAGTTGTTGAGGAGATGATGGATATTGAAGAAGAATGTGGAGATCCAAAAGACTTGTTAACAGAACCAAACAGATGGGAGATACTAGTGGATAGATCATCAAATAGGTAAGGTAATGGAATTGGAATTGTCTAAATCTCACCAGAAGGATCCAAAAATGGCTTTCTATTTCAGATTGGAATTCGCATCAACAAATAATGAAACGGAATATGAAACTGTGGTACATGCCCTAAAATTCGCAATCGAGATGAAGTTGGAGAATATGAGAATTACCAGTGATTCACAGCTAGTCATTCACCAGATAAAAGGGGAGTACACAACAAATGAACTATCTTTGAAGAAATACAAGAAACTTGTTGAAGAATTATCAGCGAGAATTCCGAAAATAAAATGGAGGCATATATCAAAGAAGGATAATAGACTCGCAGATGCTTATGCTTTCATTTCATGTATGATGACAGATCCAACTGCGAGGTACATAAAGATACAAACACTTTTATCACCATCAGTCAATAACGAAGATGAAGAAAAGATAGATGTAATGGTAGTAGAAGGTGGCGAAGAAGAACCAAAAGATAGTGTCGCAGATTGGAGAGAAGGACTCCATGCATACCTAGCAAGAGGGGAAGTACCAAAAAATAGGTTGGAGGCACATAAATTGAAGATCCGTGCAACAAATTATGAACTAAGAGATGGGGTATTGTATAGAAAATCATTTAATGGACCATCACTTAGATGTTTGACACAAGAAGAAGGAGAAAAGGTGTTAAAAATGTTACATAGTGGAGACGTCGGCAGTCACAGTGGAGGAAGATCTTTGGCATACAAAACAAAAATGCAAGGTTATTGTCCATATATGCATGAAGTATCAAGGAGTTGCGAATATTTCCAGGGACATGGAAAGAGAATACATGCACCTGGAGCACCCTTATCATCCTCAACCAGTGTATGGCCTTTTGGAAAGTGGGGGTTAGATATTTTGGGACCATTTGTACCAGGGTCTGGACAAAAAATATACTTAATTGTCGCAACAGATTATTTTTGACAAAATGAGCAGAAGTAAAAGCGGTACAACATATTCGCGACAAAGACATATTTACATTCATTTTTGAAAATATCATCTGCAGATTTGGAATTCCAACACAGTTGGTATCTGATAATGGGAAGCAATTTGAAGGGAAGAATATAGAAATGTTGCTTAATGCATTTAATATAAAATGTGGAAAATCTACTCCTTTATACCCACAGGCTAATGGGAAAGCAGAGGCAACAAATAAGACAATCGCAAATATATTGAAGAAAAAATTAGAAGGACATCATAGAGCATGGTGTGAACAGGTACATAATACGGTCTGGGCCTACAACACAGCTAGACGAGAAGCTACTGGAATGTCACCTTTCTGTCTAACATATAGAGTTGAGTCAGTGTTACCAACAGAAGTTGCTATTCCCACGACAAAAAAAGAGGCTTGGGAGAAAAATCTTAGTGCTGGAATGATCTTAAACAAACTGGATGAATTAGAAGAGAAGAGAAAAAAAGATTTACAGCACATGGAAAATTATAACAGAGATTAGCACGAAAATACAATAAGCGTGTCAAGCCACGTGAATTTCATCCAGGTGATTTGGTTCTTCGCGAGACGCCAATTTATCAGCGAGAAGGTGGAGGAAAATTAGCAAAAAAATGGGATGTACCTTACATTATAAAAGAGATAATTGGAACAGGGGCATACAAGTTGATGGATCCAGAGTGTAGAGATGTTGGTCAAAGACTTGATAGACCATGGAATATACTATATTTAAAGAGATATTACCCGTGAGGAACTTTGAGAATCCTTGGATGATGAAATAATGTATGGTGTAACAAAATAAGTATGAACAAAATTCTTTTTCATGAAAGAGCCATTGCGAGATTGTTCAAGATCAAAATAAAATGAAAATGTGTGAAACTATCGCAAGAAATGATAATTTAAGATCTAGAATGGGACGAAACTTTATGACGTACACCTTAGTTCGCGAATAAAATTTTGCAAGAGGCAAATGTAAGACCTAAAGTACATCATAAAAGGGGGTATTTGTTGCATGGCTCAGAGATAAGGTTACACCGCTGCTGGAACCTGAGTCATGGAGATTTTGGGTCAATGAAAGCCCATCCAGGAGATACACCTTGGATTATCAACTTGAGCATATGACTTGAGTTGGGAGACTAAGGTAATAAGGGATCTCCTAAGGGGTGCAGAGTATTACCAAGGCTCCGAGGTACACAGTTGATCCAAGGGTGCCCGGGGCGTATGACACTACCCTGTCCATTCTTGGAAAGTCTTGTCTATGGTGCACTCGGCCCGAAGAAAACCCCACTTAGGGTGCAGTCTCGTAACCATAAGCCATATAGGAAAAATGGATAAGAGGCTGCGAACACAACTGGTTGTTGTTAAGACTGGATGAGAGGAGCTAGTCTTGTATGGCAGCAGTACGTCTCCTTGAAAGGGAAACCAGGGGGAAGATAAGGGCAGCACCCTCTATTAGGGAGCTGATAGGTGTCTTAAGACGCAAATGTCATGAGGCTTCTTACTCATGGAAGTTGTAGGTACTGAATATCACAAGGCATTAGCTTACGAACATCGTGACAAATATAAGAGGAAAGAATTACAAAATGATGCGATGATAGAGGAAGCACGGGGAAGTATGAAGATTTGTGAAGATAGAATAATCTTGCGAAGATGAATTGCGATACTTCACAATTCATATACAGCTGTATATATTTCACTATAAATAGGAGTTCAAATGTAAAATTCGGGAGGTTCTTTTAGTGAGTATTAGAAATTATCTTAGGAAAGAGAATAGAGAAAGTTGTAACTATTCTAGTTCCATTTAGATACTTCTTTGTAATCAATTGAGAGAATTAATAAGAAAGTTGTCATTCAACATCAAGAACTTCTTAAGTTTTACTAATTCTACTGAGGGTGTAGTTGTAGGTTATTCTGCAACTACATAATTGGCGCTAGAAACAGGGATTTGAAGGATTCCTGTATCAGAAAAATGGCAAGAAGAAGAAATATATCAGAACCATTAACTGTTGTAAGAATAAGTGTGAGACTCGCAGGAGGAGAAGCAAATATAACAGGAGAACCTAGTAGGAGAGGGAGTAATCGAAGAAATCAAGCTCAACAAACAATAGATCATGATCGAGTGAGTATACACACTTGGAGAACTGATACACCAGCAGAAGAATATGGAGAACCATAAATTAGAGAAAATGGGAGGTTGATGGGAGGAACAATTCTTGAAAGAGAAAGGGAGATGTTAGAAACATTGAGACAAGGAATTCAAGAAGAACGAAGGTTAGAAGCTGAAGAACGTGCTAACCTAACAAGACGGAATCAAGAATTGAGGATGGAGAATGAGATGTTACAAAGGAGGAAATCTCAAAGTGTTGCAAGATCAAATGCCAGACCAGAGAGAGAAGGGCAGAATTCACCAACAATCAATGATGAAAGTACTATGCAAGGACAAGCACAGACTCAAGTTGAAAGAAATCAAGAGAATCGCTTCATTTTAATACCAAACCATGAACAAAACATGGAGAATTTACGAACTAGGCCAAATCCTAGAGAAAACAATCAGAATGGTGAAGAAAATCAAGAAGAAGAGTCAGCTGAGAGACAACAAGCAGTACATCAGAACAATTACGAGAGTGGAGTAAGAAGACGTGAAGAGGCTCGTAACAATCAAAATGTTGAGTATGAAAGAATTCAGAGAAGAATTGGAAATCAACGAATAGAAACAGCGAGGAATGAACCAAATTTTCGAACTAAAATACAGGCAAATCAAGAAGAAATAAATCACAGAAGAAGGAGAAATGAAGAAGAAGAAATTCCCGATATTCGCATGAGAAGGATGAGAAGAATAGAAAGGGAAGAACAAGAATTTCAAGATGCTCTGCAACAAAACAATTGTGATAATTTAGAAAGAAGATATTTGCAAAATTGTGCAAATGAAAACATTAATGAAGAATATGATAGAATGCGAAGGATCGCAAGAGAAGAGACGCAAGAACGTAGAAGAAGAGAGGTTGCGCTGAAGAGGCCAATGGATGAGAATTCTGAAGCAAATGCACGGATCTTTCGAGAATTAGCGGAAATGAGAGGGATGATAAACAATAGAAGAGGAGGAGATAGAAGGCAATTAGATGAAGCAATAGAAGAAGCTGCGAGGACTCCATTTGCTAGAGAAGTACAATTGGGAGGGATTCCACCAAAATGCAATTTGCCTACACTTACTAGTATCTTTGATGGGACTTCATGTGCTATTCAGCACATTAAAGCATACATAAGATGCATGTTACAATGGGAGAATCATGATGTTGTACTATGCAAGTACTTCGCATCAAGCTTAACAGGGGAAGCTCTAAAGTGGTTTGAAGGACTTCCTAAGAACACTATTACGTCATTTAATCATTTACAAGCAACTTTCCTTGGAGCATATATCACAAATCATTCCTCACGGCTTGGTATTGAAGATGTGTTTGGTTTAAAACAAAGAATTGGTGAAAGTTTGAAGCATTTGGTAAGAAGATGGAAGACTATGTGCAGTGATATGGCAGGGCGCGTGGATGAGAGATACTTGATTCTGTCTTTCATAAATGCGATGTTCGCAACTGAACAATTGTATGTTCAAATCTTCAGAAGAAAGAATTCCATAATGATGACAGAGTTACGAGAATTGCAAGAAGAGTACATTACACTAGAGGAAAAGCAAAACAATATGGAGTCATATCCAGTAGCAAACACTAACAATCAAGACGCATGAGCAAATTTACTTCCCAAAATAATCAACGTCGTAGCAGGTACTTCGCAAACATCCTCGCAAACTTCTTCGCAAATTTCAGAAGAGAAGAAAATCAATAATAGCCAGCCAAAAATAGTAGCAATGGGTAGCAAAGATCAAGAAGAGTATGATAGAGAGAGGAATTTCTATAATCGAGGAGGAAATAACCAGATCCCAAGATTAGATCAACAACAAGAAAATTATGGGGGACAAAGGCAAAATTATTTTGGACAAGGAAATCAGAGACAAAATTATAACAATGGTCAAGGAAGTCAAAGAATGATAAGGGAAGAAATAAAGTTGCCACCTTTGAATACAAGTGTAGAGAAGATATGGCAGGCAATTATTCTGATAGAACATATACCAACTCCATGGAATATGGGAAAGGAACCACCAATGGGTCCAAGAAGTCATGAATTTTGTTCATATCATCATTTTCATGGACATTCTACAAATAACTGCAATAATATCAAGAGGATAATCTTGCGAATGATTGATCAAGGAAAATTGAATCACTTTTTACTTAAGCAAACACAGTCGCAACAATTACCACATGCTCCAGTCATAACTCGCAGGGAGAACACAGCACAAGAAAAGGGAGAAGAAACCCTACATATAGAAGTGGGATCAAAAGCAAGGAATGTTTTCTGTAATTCTATTGTTCACTCATATAAAACCATAGAGGATTTTCATGATAATATGTTAAGAAGGGTATATGCGAGGGATGGTGAAGGAAAGGAAGTAATGAACATCGCAAAAATTTCACGACTTGAAGATTGGAAGAAACGTGAAATTTCTTTTGAATCCACTGAAATTCCAGAAGGTTGTGAAGCACATGATAATCCATTGGTAGTAAGATTAGCAATTTGTATGAATATGGAAGAAATCGAAGATGATATGGAGGAAGAATCAATTGGTCTTAACAGAATTTTGATTGATACGGGAAGTTCTGTCAATATCCTGTTCTATTCTGCTTACAAAACTATGGGGGGAAAAGACGCAGATTTAATACCATCTACCTACAGGATTTATGGTTTTAATGGAACTTCTAATAAGCCTAAAGGAGAAGTAAGCATGCGAATTCCATTAAGTGGAATGCGAACTGAAATTCTGTTTTGCATTATTGATGTCGAATCACCATATAATGCTTTGATAGGAAGACCCTGGCTCCATGGAATTCTGGGCGTAGCTTCCACTCTACATCAATGCATAAAATTTCCTCATATGAAGGGTGTTGGAGTTATCAAGGGTGATTGGGCTGAAGGAAAGAAATGTTACGATACAGAGGTAGAAGTTTGCGAAGGAAAAACTACTGAGAAAGAAAATTGGAGAAAAAAGAGCAAAGGCTGTGAAAAGAAGTGAAAATTTAATGGCAGAGGATTAAGACAGGAAAGAATAAAATTACGATGTTAATCATGCAGGAAATTTGCGATGATAACAAAGGGTTGTGATTTGCGAAGAAAGAAGAAAGAAAGTAATGAAACAAGAAGGTAATCAATATGTTTGCTCGAGAAGTATAACAAGATATCCATTCAGAAAAAAGAAGTTGAAATGAGGTATGTTACAACACAATTTTTTTTTTTTTTTTGATAAATTTTACGAATATTGTTTGTTCGCAGGAAATATGCAAAAATTACGAATTTCAAATTTTTTATTGCGATTAACTTTCATTAAAGAAAGACGCACACATTAACTTGCGAAGAAAAGACCGCAATTTGAGAATAAAAGACCGCAATCTATGATCATCTTTCAAAAAAGAAAGAAAGCCGCAGAAATATTACACAGGCAAACCTTTGTGGCGTACAACCTAGTTCGCGAAGCAACATTTCGTAAGAGGCAAAGTCCTAAAGTACGTCATTTAAGGGGGTACCTATAAGCATGGCTCAGGGACACCGGAACACCACCAAGGCACCTGAGTACATGGAACTTTACGGGGTACAACCCAATAACGGGGTACCTATCCGGGTTAGACACCTTGGATTCTCACCTAATCTTGCGACATTACGCAATATTATGCGGTGTAACATGATTTAGGTTGGGCGACTAAGGCATAATGTCTTTCCCAAGAAGTGCAGAAAACGATCAAGGCGCCGAGGTACACGGTTGAGTCAAGAGTGCCGGGTGAGCTTGAAGCACATCTGCCATTTTTGACAAGTCTTGGCAAATGATGCATTTGGCCCAAAGATACCCCATAGGGTGCAACCTCGTAACTATAAGCCCTATAGGCAAAAAGGATAAGAGGTTGCGATCAAATCTGGTTGTTTGCAGAACCGGATGGGAAGAGCTAACCTTGTATGGTCGATGTACGCTTCCTTGAAGGGGAAACCAAGGGGAAGATAAAGGGAATCACCCTCCATTAGGGAGCTGATACGTGCTATAAGACGCAAATGTCACGAGGCTTCTTGTTTGCAAAAACATAAAGGCTTGTCATATTTGTGCAACTGAATTTCTGCGAGCATCTAAAAAAAAGAAAAAAAAAAAAAAAAAAAAAAAAAAAAAGAGAACTCGCAGAACATAACAAAGAAGTTAAGATGAGATCAATGGGTTATTACATGAAAGTGTAAAAACGTCCTGCGATTTCATCGCAAGACGATAATGTCACGAAGTTGCATATTTGCAAGAATGTTCAAACTTGTCATATTATCGCAAATACAAAAATATTATCACAAAAGAGGTGGCAAAATAAGACCTTTACTTAGGAAGGCATGATAAGACCACAACAATTAATGAAATTTATTCCATCAATATCATTGAAGAATTTTTACAAGAATATATATCATGAAGTTCTGACAAAGAAGACAGCTCCATCAATATCATTGAAGAATTTTTACAAGAAATCCTAACAAAGAAGACAACCCCATTGAAGAATTTTCACGAAGACATAACAGAAGATGCGATTTTGCTCGCAATCAAAAACAGATAGTGAAGAATTCATTAAATTTTACGAGAATTACATACTTCTTATACTTATTCATATATTGAATATTTCTTCACAACTTGAGTACTTCTTATAGTTCTTCAAGAACGTCTCATATTTATTATACTTCTTCAGTGGATATTTCACATTTATCAGATTTTGCGAAGATTAAATACTTCTTATACTCATTCATATATTGAGGAATTCTTCACAGATTAAATACTTTTTATACTTCTTCAAAGATATTGTATACTTCTTATACTTCTTAAGGATATTTCATACTTCGTATTGCTTAGGATATTTCATACCTCGTATTTTTTATATTCCAAAGGAAGGAATTATTAATCGCAACAAGTTGAAGCTTCGCAAATTAAAATAGAAGAAGATATTCTAATACTTCCAACGATATTTAATCATCTGAAGAGCAATGATAGGGGGAAGGAAATACTAAACTATATCTTTAAGATATATTATTTCTCTCCACATAATCAAGTCATGCGAATAAGGAAAAAACGCAATCAAAGAAAGATCAATTCATCATCGCAAAATTAAGACATTAATACGACTTAAGCCTCAAAAAGAAATTGTTGGTTGATCAAAAGTGCAAGAAAGAAGAAAATGTTGTACTCAAACAGACAATATGAAAAGAACTAGAATAGATATACAAAAAAGAATGAAGCTATTCTTCGGGGGATTTATTCCCATCAAAATGATCTTCTTTTTCTTCTTCAGAGAGATCATCTTCAACTTCACTATCAGAGATTTCCAGATATGGGGTATCTTCAGGAATTTCTTCAGAAAGGAGCGTATGGTACTTCTTGAGAGGAATTTGATTGTCTTCACAAATCTTGCGAGTCATCTTAGCTCAAAAACGCTTGACATATAAACTATGGTTATGCTGGGTAATTAGAAGTTGAGATCTTAAATCAGAAATCTTCTTCTTACGACTGGCATGAATAGTTTCCAGATCATCATTCATCTTCGCATAATTTTCTGCAGCAAGAAGTTAAGGAATTAGTTAGAAAATTACGAAAGAAAAGTAATTAAAATACTCACCATTACGAAGAATTTACCTTCTAATTGCTTTTTATCATTATGAAGAGAAGAGTTTTCAAGCTTTAGACGATTATTCTCCTCAAGAAGAGAAGAACTATCAGCTGCGATGCTCGCAGATTGTGGATTATCTTCGTGACGGGATGTTAGTTCGGCGATATCAATACTTAAATCATCTACTTTCTGACGAAGTTTTGAATTTTCAACCTCCAACTTCTTACAACGGTTTAAAGTTTTCTTCTCAGCAATGGAATGACGTCTTTCCCAATCTGAAGCAGCTGCGCATCTAACTCTTCCAACTTGAACAAGTAAAAAGGGTCAGAAATTAATGGAGTAAGGGAAACAAACAAGGAATAGAAAAGAAACTTACCATACTCCCTAAAGCATATAATGTAGCAGGAGAGACGAATCTTGAAATTCCATCAAGAGAGTTGTTATTGAGTACAGTAGGAACTTTGCAAGCCTTCGCAATAAGCTTACGAGCATTCGCAGTAGGAGAGTTTCCTAACCCACGAGAAGAATGGAGAAAGGCCTAAGATACACAAACCATTGCTGAAGCAAAAGTTTCTGTGTTGCTATAATCTTCCTCTTCACCTTCACCAGCATTATCATCATCATCATCATCTCCTTTATCAGAAAGGGTATCAGAATTAGAGTCAAAGTCCTTCTCAGGAAATTTATCATCTTCATCACCTTGATCTTCCTCAACATTCTCATTAGAAGAGATTACATGGGAATAAGACTTGGTTGAGAACTTCTTCTGTTTCTTCCTCTCATGAGCAACATCTTCAAGTTTTCTTTTTCCTTTGCGAAGAGCATCATCTTGACTACCAGAAGTTTGGGTATCCTTCGCAGAGTGAAGTGTCTTTTGTCTCGCAGTTAATCTTTTGGAAGAAGTGGAACTCTTATTCTCACTCGCAACAACCTCAGGAAGATCAGAAAGAACCTTCAAATTCAAATAAGGATAAGAAACAGAGGCAACAATATATTGTTTAAAAAGCATAAAAGAGTGTTTCTTACCTCATTTGAAAATAAATAAAAGAGTAACAAGAAGATAAAGAGATGGAGGTACATACATTTTTATAAACCCAAGGTTGATAATTGCGGTCACGAAGGTTCGCAGGAAGATCAACTATCCCAGAAATATAAGGACCCGATAATTCTAAAGGGTAGTTATACCAATCTTCATCATTAGAACGACGAGGTGTTTTATTATTTCCCGAGGCATAATCAATGTCGTGCATGAGAAGGTCATCTGCTGAGATATTAGCTTTACGATGAAGACGAACACCCCAACGTTTATCTTCTTTCCTCGCAGGAATTAATGTGTAATTTTTAAAGAAACCCTCAACTGTATAGTCCGCAGCGATAATTTCCACATCTCGAAATCCAGATTTCCTAAGATCAACTGAGTACAAAGATCTTCCAGTAGCAGCACGAGTTGCGAATTCAACCAGAATGCGAATGCAATCACCCGTCAATTGATAAATGGCACATGAAAAATTGGGGTGGGAAATAATTTCATAGAATAAAGGAAGATTAACATCATAAAGAGGAAGAGGAAGACCTGCGAGGATTTGACCTCGTGAGATTAAAACTTTCTGATCATTCCAAATATAGTTGGTAAAGAGCTTCACACAGAGAGAAGACTTATTGTCGTAACCATCAATTTCAGAAAGAATGAGGTCCCTATCAGCAAGCTCTGCGTTAATTTGTTCAATAGTTTTCTTCTTTGGAGCCATTGGATATAAGATAGAAAATAGGAAAGAAAAGAGATGAAAGAGATAAAAAATTGTAGTAGCAGAAAAAGAGAGTAAATTGTAGAGGCAGAAGTGATAAGGAAGACGAATAGGATAAGAGAATAAAAAGAAAAACAAATGGAAATATTTATAAAGAAGAGAGAATTCGATGAAGATAGAAACTCATCAATGCGATTAAACGTGAACGGTTGAAAAGAACGGTTACGAAGAAACGTGTCAAAAAGGTAATGGAAAAGAAAAAAGACGTGTTGCGAATTTAACAGGTGGTGATAACTATATTAAATGAATGAGAATAGAGGTTCTCATGACATTCCTTCTTCGTAGAATTGACATGAGAAGAGGCAAGATGTAGGTACTGAATATCACAAGGCATTAGCTTACGAACATCATGACAAATATAAGAGGAAAGAATTACAAAATGATGCGATGATAGAGGAAGCACGGGGAAGTATGAAGATTTGCGAAGATAGAATAATCTTGCGAAGATGAATTGCGATACTTCGCAATTCATATACAGCTGTATATATTTCACTATAAATAGGAGTTCAAAGGTAAAATTCGGGAGGTTCTTTTAGTGAGTATTAGAAATTATCTTAGGAAAGAGAATAGAGAAAGTTGTAACTATTCTAGTTCCATTTAGATACTTATTTGTAATCAATTGAGAGAATTAATAAGAAAGTTGTCATTCAACATCAAGAAATTCTCAAGTTTTACTAATTCTACTGAGGGTGTAGTTGTAGGTTATTCTGCAACTACAGAAGTATTAAGACTTGTCATATTTTTGCAACGGTCCTGAAGAGGCAATAATAGAAAAGATAAGTTAAGACGAGATCAATGGGTCTCTATATGAAAATGTAGAAACGTCCTGCGATTTCGTCGCAAGATGGCAATGTCATGGGGATTTAATTTCACAAGAAAATTTAGGCCTGTCATATTGTCGCAGCAAAAATACAATAGAACATAAAGTTAAGGCAAGGTCAATGGGTTTCTACATGAAAGTGTAGAAACGTCCTGCGATTTTGTCGCAAATAAAAAAAGATGGCAAAATAAGACCTTTAACTAGGAAGGAAAAATAAGACCACAAAAGATTTATAAATACTAACTATTCTTTATGCAGATCATTCATCGCTAGAAAGATAATGAGAGGCAAGTATGAGAATTAATAAACAAGATGACATTATCTTTCTCGCAAATAACTAAAATACCAAAAGTATAATTACATCCAAAAGTGGTCCAAGGTACATCGTTCGCAATAAAAGAAAGAGAAGGAATAATTCAAGAAAATAAAACTAGAACTCATACTTTAATATCCTCTTCGCCAGCTTTATCTTCTTCGCCATCTTTATCTTTGCCAGTGTTTTCCTTATTCTGGTCAACTTCGGCTTCTCCCTCATTTGGTTTATCACCAGCAGTTGTTTCATCACCAGCAGATCCTTCTTTAATAGGGATCTATTCTTCTTCTTCTAAATCTTCTTGGGAAACATTATCTTCACCACTTCCATAATCAAGGTCACTATCGGCAGAACGAGGAGTTTCATCTTCATCTACTTCCAGAGGTTTGAGTGACACAGGAGAAAGAGACTTGGATAGCAAAATCTCATTCACAAGAACTTCAGCACTAAGATGAGCCTGGCGAAGGAAAGCTCTATCACGGTTTCTAATCTCCATATCTTTGAAATAAGTAAGGTAGTCATATTTTCTTTCTTCTTGATCGTGAGAACGGGCTAGGTGAGCAGAAAGTAATCCATTCTCTTTGCGAAGTTTGGCAAGTTTAGAATCCAAAGAAGAAACGAAAGAATGAAGCTTTCTTTCAGATTCTGCGAAAAATAAGAACGAAAATTATTTAGGCAAACACCTCGCAAGGGAAATATTGCAAAGAAGTTTAAACAAAACAAAGATGTCTGAGGCAGTCAAAATGACTACCTTCCTTTTGTGATATTAGATTTTGAATTAATGCCAAGCAATTATTCTCCCAATGATTCATGGTATCATCAAACTTATCTCCAACTAGACCCTTCAGACGAGATTTTAATTTATTTTCTTTAGAAATGAGAAAAGTGTTTTCCTTCAAAAGTGAAGAGTAAGATTCTTCTAATTTGGAATATTGTTCTTGGAGATGATTGGCCTTTACACTTAAAATTGTCCTACCTTGGATAAGTTTATTTTTCTCAACGATGGATGATTCAGTTACTTCTTTAAGCTCATTTTTCAGTGCGTGAAGAGATTGTTCTTGGTTTTCACACACTCTTTGAAGAATATTTATTTTCTGCGAAGAGATCGCCACCGTATTCAAGAAATTTTTCTTCTCCTGAGATAAGGTTTTATTTTCATCTGATAAAGTTTCCATCGCCAAGTTAGCTTTGGTTAAAGAATAAGAGAGGCAAGATATTTCATTACTTAATAGGTTTTGCTCTTGTACTAATTGAGCATTCTCTTTAGTAAGATCATCTATTTGATCAATGGAATATGTATGAAGATTATCTAATTGGTTATATTGATCCATACAAATGTCTCTGTCCACGCGAACTTCTTCCGCGATAGATTCAAATTTGTATCTTTCCATTATTGGTTGCTGGTTCAAGACTTAAAGGGCGAACATAAAGTTTTAAGAAAATAGAATATACAATTGATGAAATTTTTAAAAGAAATGAGTATGAAAAAAGTAAGTACAAGACAAGAGAAGTTATGCCTTTTAATTCTTTATTATCCTTGCGAAGATTCTCGCAGTCTAGCGAAGAGTTTTGAAGATTTTGGTTTTCAAGGTGAAGAGTGTCACATTCTAAAGTCTTGACTTGGAGACTATTCTTCAAAGATTCAATTTCTTTCTCTAAGGATTCTTACGAAACCATTTTATCAGAGCTAAAATAATTACTCCAAATTTTGCAGACACCAAATTTGATAGGATCCAAAGATGATTTCTTGGTAACATCTAAAATATTAGATAAAACCTTAAAGGCAGTATCTATTCCCTCCACAGTTTCTTTGGAAAAAAGGAGAGACTCAGATGAAGTAGTAGCAATAATAGAAAGATGATGATCATCATCCTTTGTTAAAGAGATGTCATTTGAAGGTAAGGTTTGAGGAAGATCAATGGCTGAGGTTATAGTAGAATTAATTTGAGAAGTATTGGTCACATGATAAGAAAAAGTTTCATTCACAACAAACTCGGCATAGGAAATTTCATCCATAACAGGATTCGTTGAAATATTAACATCTGTTGCGATGGTTTCGCAGACAAGAAGTAGAGGTTCAGTTTCTGAAAGTGTTGAAGAAGAAGTTGAAAGACCAAGTTTGGGAAGGGAAACAGAAGTTTCTGTAGTTGCAGAATAATCTACAACTACACCCTCAATAGAATTAGTAAAAACTCAAGAAGTTCTTGATGGTGAATGATAATTTTCTTATTAATTCTCTTAGTTGATTACATAGAATTATCAAAATGGAACTAGAATAGTTACAACTTTTTCTATTCTCTTTCCTAAGATAATTTCTTACACTCATTAAAAGAACCTCTCGAATTTTACATTTGAACTCCTATTTATAGTAAAACTTATACAGCTGTATATGAATTGCGAAGTATCGCAATTCATCCTCGCAAAATTATTTCATCCTCGCAAAACTTCATATTTCCCCGCACTACTTCTATCATCGTATCATTTTATAACTCTTTCCTCCTTTATTTATTACGATACTCGTGAACTATTATCTTGCGATATTCAGTACCTACATCTTGCCTCTTCTCATGTCAATTCTACGAAGAAGAAATGTCATGAGAATCTCTATTCTCGTAAATTTAGTGTAGTTATTACCACCCATCAAGTTCGCAACACGTCTTTTTACTTTTCCCTTACCTTTTTGACACGTTTCTTCGTAACCGTTCTTTTCAACCGTTCACGCTTACTCGTATTAATGAGTTTCTATCTTCATCAAACTCTCTCTATTTATAAATATTATCCTTTGTTTTTGCTTTTTATTCTCTTATCTTATTCATCTTCTTCACCACTTCTGCCTCTGCAATCTCTTTTATCTTTTTTCCTTTCTATTTTCCATCTTATATTCAATGGCACCAAAGAAGAAAACTATTGAACAGATTAATGCGGAACTTGCTGATAGGGACCTCATTCTCTCTGAGATTGAAGGTTATGATAATAAATCTTCTCTCTGTGTGAAGCTCTTTACCAACTATGTTTGGGATGATCAGAAAATTTTAATCTCACGAGGTCAAATCCTCGCAGGTCTTCCTCTTCCTCTTTATGATGTTAACTTTCCTCTATTCTATGAAATTATTTCCCACCCCAATTTTTCTTGTGCCATTTACCAATTGACTGGTGATTGTATTCGCCTCTTAGTTGAATTCGCAAATCGTGCCGCTTTTGGGAAATCTTTGTATTCAATTGATCTTAGGAAACCTGGATTTGAAAATATGGAAATTGTTGCTGCGAATTATACAGTTGAGGGTTTCTTCAAAAATTACACACTAATTCCTGCGAGGAAAGAAGATAATCGTTGGGGTGTTCGTCTTCATCGTAAAGCTAATATCGCAGCAGATGATCTTCTCATGCACGATATTGATTATGCCTCAGGAAATAATAAGACACCTCGTCGTTCTAATGATGAAGATTGGTATAAGTACCCTTTAATATTATCGGGTTCTTATATTTCTGGGATAGTAGAACTTCCTGCGAACCTTCGTAACCACCATTATCAACCTTGGGTTTATAGAAATGTATGTACTTCCATCTCCTTATCTTTTTGTTACCCTTTAATTTCAAATGAGGTAAGAAACACTCTTGTATTTTTCTAAACAATATATTGTTGCCTCTGTTTCTTATCCTTATTTGAATTTGCAGGTTCCACTTCTTCCTGAGATTGCTGCGAGTGAAAATAAGAGTTCTACTTCTTCTAAAAGGTTTACTGCAAGACAACAAACTCTTCGTTCTGCGAAGGTTACCCAAGCTTCTGGTAGTCAAGATGATGCTCTTCGCAAAGGGAAAAGGAAACTTCAAGATGTTGTTTACGAGAGGAGGAAAAAGAAGAAACTCTCAACCAAGTCTCATTCCAATGTAATCTCTTCTAATGAGAATATTGAGGAAGATCTTGGTGATGAAGATGATAAATTTCCTGAGAAGGACTTTAGTTCTAATTCCGATACCCTTTCTGACGAAGGAGATGATGATAATGATGTTGATGAAGGTGAAAATGAAGATTGCAGTATCCCAGAAACTTTTGCCTCAGCAATGGTTAGCATATCTGAGGCTTTCCTCCATTCTTCTCGTGGATTAGGAAATTCTCCTACAGCGAATGCTCGCAAACTTATTGCGAAGGCTTGTAAAGTTCCTACTGTAATTGATAATAACTCCCTCAAAGGCATTTCAAGATTCGTCTCTCCTGCTTCATTATATGCTTTAGGTAGCATGGTAAGTTTCTTCTCTATTCCTTGTTTATTTCCCTTATTTTGTTGATTTCTAACCCCTTTTTTCTTGTTTAGGTTGGAAGAGTTAGTTGTGCAGCTGCTTCTGATTGGGAAAGACGTCATTCTATTTTTTGAGAAGAAAACTTTGAATCGTTGTAAGAAGTTAGAGGTTGAAAATTCAAATCTCCGTCAGAAAGTAGAGGATTTAAGTATTGATAACGCAGAATTAACATCCCGTCACGAAGATAATTCACAATCTGCGAGCATCGCAATTGATAATTCTTCTCTTCTTGAGGAGAATAATCAATTAAAGCTTGAAAATTCTTCTCTTCGTAATGATAAGAAGCAATTAGAAGGTAAATTCTTTGCGATGGTAATTATTTTGATTACTTTTCCTTCGTAATTTGCTAACCAATTCCTTAATTTCTCTCCTTGCTGCAGAAAATTATGCGAAGATGAATGACGATCTGGAAACTATCCTTGCTAACCGTAATAAGAAAATTTCTGATTTGAGATCTCAACTTCTAATTTCCCAGCATAACCATAGTTTATATGTCAAGCGTTTTCGAGCTAAGATGACTCGCAAGATTTGCGAAGATAATGAAATTCCTCTCAAGAAGTACCATACGCTCCTTTTCGAAGAAATTCCTGAAGATACTCCATATCTGGAAATCTCTGATAGTGAAGTTGAAGATGATAGTGAAGTTGAAGAAGAAGATCATTTTGATGGGAATAGATCGCCTGAAAAATAACTTCACTCTTTTTTGTATATCTTTTCTGTAACTTCACTCTTTTTGTATGTCTGTTCTGTTTCTTTTCAATACAACACTTTCTTCTTGATTGCACTTTTAATCAATCCAACAATTTCTTTTTCAAAGCTTAATTTGAATTAATCTTTCTTTGATTGATTGTTTCCCTTATTCGCATAACTTGATCATGTGGAGAGAAATAATATATCTTAAAGACTTAGCTTAGTATTCCCCTTCCCCTTATTATTGCTCTTCAAATGATCAACTATCGCTGGAAGTATTAGAATATCCTTCTCAATTTATCTTACGAAGTTTCGTCTTATTGTGATTATGAATAAAAAGTCCTCCCTTTGAAGTATAAGAAATATAAGCCTTTTGCCTTTTGCGGAATGTTGCGAAGTAAATAATAAATCTCCCCTTGAAGTATAGGAAGTATGAAGTATACGAAATATGAAATACCCTTAAGAAGTATAAGAAGTATAAAATATCTTTGAAGAAGTATTAGCAGTATTCAATTCATGAAGAATTGCCCAATATATGAAGAAGTATAAGAATTATTACTCATTGTATGAAGAAGTATAATAAGTACTTAACCTTCGCAAAATTAAATATCCGTTGAAGAAGTATAATAAATATGATATATTCTTGAAGAAGTATAAATAGTATTGAATTTGTGGAGAAATATTCAATATATGGAGAAGTATAAGAAGTATGTAATTCTCGTAAAATTTTACGAGTATGAACTTATCTGTATTTGATTGCTATCAAAATCGCATCTTTTGTTAAGTCTTCGTGAAAATTCTTCAATGATGTTATCTTCTTTGATAGGACTTCTTGTAAAAATTCTTCAATGATATTGACGAAGTTGTCTTCTCTTCAAAACTTCATGATGTATATTCTTGTAAAATTTCTTCAATGATATCGACGAAGTTGTCTTCTTTTCAGATCTTCATAATGTATATTCTTGTATAATTTCTTCAATGATTTTGATGTAATGAATTTCATTAATTTCTGTGGTCTTATCATGCCTTCCTAAGTAAAGGTCTTATTTTGCCACCTCTTTTGTAGTAAATTTTTGTATTTGCGATAATATGACAAGTCTGAACATTCTTGCGAACATACAACCTCGTGACATTATCGTCTTGCGATGAAATCGCGGGACGTTTTTACACTTTCATGTAATAACCCATTGATCTCATCTTAACTTCTTTGTTTCATTCTGCGAGTTCTTTTTGTATGTTTTCCTTTTTTTTTTTTTTTTTTTTTTAGAATGCTCGCAGAACTTCATTTGTTGCACAAATATGACAAGCCTTTATGTTTTCGCAAACAAGAAGCCTCGTGACATTTGCGTCTTATAGCACGTATCAGCTCCCTAATGGAGGGTGCTGCCCTTTATCTTCCCCCTGGTTGCCCCTTCAAGGAAGCGTACATCGACCATACAAGGTTAGCTCTTCCCATCCGGTTCTGCCAACAACTTGACTTTTGATCGCAACCTCTTATCCTTTTTGCCTATAGGGCTTATAGTTACGAGGTTGCACCCTATGGGGTATCTTTGGGCCAAGTGCATCATTTGCCAAGACTTGTCAAAAATGGCAGATGTGGTTCAACCTCACCCGGCACTCTTGACTCAACCGTGTACCTCGGCGCCTTGATCGTTTTCTGCACTTCTTGGGAAAGACAGTATGCCTTAGTCGCCCAACCTAAATCCTCTTACACCGCATTTTATATTGCGTAATGTCGCTAGATTAGGTGAGAATCCAAGGTGTCTAACCCGGATAGGTACCCCATTATTGGGTTGTACCCCTAAAATTTTACCATGTACTAAGGGCCCTTGGTGGTGTTCCGGTTACCCTTAGCCACGTTTATAGGTACCCCCTTAAATGACGTACTTTAGGACTTTGCCTCTTACGAAATATAGCTTCGCGAACTAGGGTGTACGCCACAAAGGTTTGCCTGTATAAAATTTTCTGCGGCTCTCTTTCTTTTTTGGAGGCTGATCACAGATTGCGGTCTTTTATTCGCAAATTAATGAAAGTTTAATCGCAATATAAATTTTGAAATTCGTAACTTTTCCCAATTTCCTGCGAGCAAACAATATTCGTAAAATTTATCACGAAATAAAAATTTTTGTTTTGCAACATACCTCATTTCCACGAGCAAACATACTGATTACCTTCTTGTTTTATTATTTTCCTTCTTCTTTCTTCGCAAATCACAACCCCTTATTATCATCGTAAATTTCTTGTATGATTATCATCGTAATTTTATTCTCTTTTGCCTTAATCCTCCGCCATTAAATTTTCACTTCTTTTCACAGCCTTTGCTCTTTTTCTCCAATTTTCCTTCTCAGTAGTTTTTCCTTCGCAAACTTCTACTTCTGTATCGTAACATTTCTTTCCCTCAGCCCAATCACCCTTGATAATTCCAATACCCTTCATATGAGGAAACTTTATGCACTGATGTAGAGTGGAAGCTACGCCTAGAATTCCATGAAGCCATGGTCTTCCTATCAAAGCATTATATGGTGATTCGACATCAACAACGCAGAACATAATTTCAGTTCGCATTCCACTTAATGGAATTCGCATGCTCACTTCTCCTTTGGGCTTGTTAGCAGTTCCATTAAAACCATAAATTCTGTAAGTAGAAGGTATTAAATCTGCATCTTTTCCCCCATAGTTTTGTAAGCAGAATAGAAGAGGATATTGACAGAACTTCCCGTATCAATCAAAATCCTATTAAGACCAATTGATTCTTCCTCCATATCATCTTCGTTTTCTTCCATATTCATGTAGATTGCTAATCTTACTACCAATGGATTATCATGTGCTTCACAACCTTCTGGAATTTCAGTGGCTTCAAAAGAAATTTCACGTTTTTGCCAATCTTCAAGTCGTGAAATTTTTGCGATGTTCATTACTTCCTTTCCTTCACCATCCCTCGCATATACCCTGCTTAACACATTATCATGAAAATCCTCTATGGTTTTATATGAATGAACAATGGAATTACAGAAAACATTCCTTGCTTTTGATCCCACTTCTATATGTAGGATTTCTTCTCCCTTTTCTTGTGTTGTGTTCTCCCTGCGAGTTATGGCTGGAGCCTGTGGTAATTGTTGCGACTGTGTCTGCTTAAGTAAAAATTGATTTAGTTTTCCTTGATCAATCATTCGCAAGATTATCCTCTTGATATTATGGCAATTATTTGTAGAATGTCCATGAAAATGATGATATGAACAAAATTCATGACTTCTTGGACCCATTGGTGGTTCCTTTCCCATGTTCCATGGAGTTGGTATATGCTCTACCAGGATAATTGCTTGCCATATCTTTTCTACACTTGTATTCAAAGGTGGCAACTTTATCTCTTCCCTTACCATTCTTTGACCTCCTTGACCGTTGTTATAATTTTGTCTCTGGTTCCCTTGTCCAAAATAATTTTGCCTTTGTCCCCCATAATTTTCTTGTTGTTGATCTAATCTTGGAATTTGGTTATTTCCTATTCGATTATAGAAATTCCTCTCTCTATCATACTCTTCTTGATCTCTACTACCCATTGCTACCATTTTTGGCTGGCTATCATTGATTTTCTTCTCTTCTGAAATTTGCGAAGAAGTTTGTGAGGATGTTTGCGAAGTACCTGCTACTACATTGATTATTTTGGGAAGTAAATTTGCTCCTCCATCTTGATTGCTAGTGTTTGCTACTGGATATGACTCCATACTGTTTTGCTTTTCCTCTAGTGTAATGTATTCTTCTTGCAATTCTCGTAACTCTGTCATCATTATGGAATTCTTTCTTCTGAAGATTTGAACATATAATTGTTCAGTTGCGAACATCGCATTTATGAAGGACAGAATCAAGTATCTCTCATCCACGCGCCCTGCCATATCACTGCACATAGTCTTCCATCGTCTTACCAAATGCTTCAAACTTTCACCCACTCTTTGTTTTAAACCAAATACATCTTCAATACCAAGCCGTGAAGAGTGATTTGTGATATATGCTCCAAGGAAAGTTGCTTGCAAATGACTGAATGACGTAATAGTGTTCTTAGGGAGTCCTTCGAACCACTTTAAAGCTTCCCCTGTTAAACTTGATGCGAAGTACTTGCATAACACAGCATCATGATTCTCCCATTGTAACATGCATCTTATGTATGCTTTAATGTGCTGAATAGCACATGAAGTCCCATCAAAGATACTGGTAAGTGTGGGCAAATTGCATTTTGGTGGAATTCCTCCCAATTGTACTTCTCTAGCAAATGGAGTCCTCGCAGCTTCTTCTATTGCTTCATCTAATTGCCTTATATCTCCTCCTCTTCTATTGTTTATCATCCCTCTCATTTCTGCTAATTCTCGAAAGATCCGTGCATTTGCCTCAGAATTCTCATCCATTGGTCTTTTTAATGCAGCTTCTCTTCTTCTACGTTCTTGCGCTTCCTCCCTTGCGATCCTTCGCATTCTATCATATTCTTCATTAATGTTTTCATTTGCATAATTTTGCAAATATCTTCTTTCTAAATTATCATAATTGTTCAGTCGCAGAGCATCTTGGAATTCTTGTTCTTCCCTTTCTATTCTTCTCATTCTTCTCATGCGAATATCAGGAATTTCTTCTTCTTCATTTCTCCTCCTTCTGTGATTTATTTCTTCTTGATTTGCTTGTACTCTGATTCGAGAGTTTGGTTCATTCCTCTCCACTTCTGTTTGTTGATTTACAATTCTTCTCTTAATTCTTTCATACTCAACATTTTGTTTGTTACGAGCCTCTTCATATCTTCTTACTCCATTCTCGTGATTGTTTTGATGTACTGCTTGTTGTCTCTCAGTTTCTTCCATAAGTTGTTGTTCTTCCTCTCGATTCTGATTGTTTTCTCTAGGATTTGGCCTTGTTCGTAAATTCTCCATGTTTTGTTCGTGGTTTGGTATTAAAATGAAACGATTCTCTTGATTTCTTTCACCTTGATTCTGCGCTTGTTCTTGCATATTATTTTCATTATTGATTATCGGTGAATTTTGTCCTTCTCTTTCTGTTCTAACATTTGATCTTGCAACACTTTGAGATTTCCTTCTTTGTAGCATCTCATTTTCCATCCTCAATTCTTGATTTTGTCTTGTTAAATTGGCACGTTCTTCAGCTTCGATCATTCGTTCTTCTTGGATTCCTTGTCTCAATGTTTCTAACATCTCCCTTTCTCTTTCAAGAATTGTTCCTCCCATCAACCTCCCATTTTCTCTGATTTGTGGTTCTCTATCTTCTTCTTCTGGTGTATCAGTTCTCCAAGTGTGTATACTCACTCGATCATGATCTATTATTTGTTGAGCTTGATTTCTTCGATTACTCCTTCTCCTACTAGGTTCTCCTGTTATATTTGCTTCTCCTCCTGCGAGTCTTACACTTCTTCTTACTTCAGTTAATGGTTCTGATGTGTTTCTTCTTCTTGTCATTTTTCTGGTACAGGAATTCTTCAAATCCCTGTTTCTAGCGCCAATTATGTAGTTGCAGAATAATCTACAACTACACCCTCAATAGAATTAGTAAAAACTCAAGAAGTTCTTGATGGTGAATGATAATTTTCTTATTAATTCTCTTAGTTGATTACATAGAATTATCAAAATGGAACTAGAATAGTTACAACTTTTTCTATTCTCTTTCCTAAGATAATTTCTTACACTCATTAAAAGAACCTCTTGAATTTTACATTTGAACTCCTATTTATAGTAAAACTTATGCAGTTGTATATGAATTGCGAAGTATCGCAATTCATCCTCACAAAATTATTTCATCCTCGCAAAACTTCATATTTCCCCGCACTACTTCTATCATCGTATCATTTTATAACTCTTTCCTCCTTTATTTATTACGATACTCGTGAACTATTATCTTGCGATATTCAGTACCTACATGAGTCCTTTATATAGGAATTTACATAGTGGATGACAACTAAGTTTTCCTCCTATTTCGGATCTACTCTGCGATCTCATCACGATCGCTACAATATTCCTTCTCGCAAGATTGATAACCATCGCGGGATAAATATACTCTTCTTGTACTTCTTCCATCGTCAGCTTTTACATCCTTCTTTTGGATATTCTGTGACGCTCGTGAAATGTTGTTAAAGATCTTGCGATGACAATCGCAAAAGTGTTGTTAATATCGCAATAACACTGTTGTAGCGATATTCTGGTCCTACATCTTGCCTCTTCTCATGTCTTTCCTGCGAAGAAGAGAAGATCATGAGAATCCCATACTCTTCATAACGCTCGCAACTTATTTTCCTTCTATATTTTCTTCTCGACAAAATTTCGTTAATCTAGCCTTACCGCCTACACGTGTTGTGAATTCCTCTTTTTACTGACACATTCTTGTACAACAGGTCACCCCTCTTTGCCTATAAAAGGTAGAGTTAGATTTCAGAACTAATTTTCTTCTTTTGTTTTCCTATCTTCTTCACTTGTTTACTTTGTCGTCCATCTGCAACTCTTCTTCTTCTTCGTATTCTCCTGCTACTGTTCTAATGGAGTCATCAAGGTATGTTTTTTTATTATGATATTTTTCTAAACAATTTTTACTTATATTCTCCGATATTCTCTATTTGATTCTTCATAACTCTTGCATTATGTTTTCTCTTTAGTGGAATTATTCCTAACCCTCAGTCTGCAACTCGAAACCCTAATATCCGCAAAAGGCCGGATGAAAAGAAGAAGAGAAGTTCTGCGAGTGATAAGGTAGTAAGAAATGCATTTTAATTTTTAATAACAATATTGTTGCCTCTGTTTCTTATATAAGTTATTATTCGCAGAATGACGAGAACATCGCTAATCCTTCTAAGAAACCCCGCAAATTCAAAACCCTTGGGGTTGATATCATCATCCCTACATTAAAATATGCGAGGATTACTCCCACACTCTCGCAATCTGATCCCTCTTCTTTTATCTGCGAGAATATTGCTGTCAATACCTCTTTTGTTCCTGACCCTTTGACAAATAAAGCTTCCAAAATCGCTGTGACTGAAACTCCTTATAGTCCTTTACTGCCCTCAAATTTTGTTTTTCAAAATACTCCTCATGATAATTCAAACATCGCAAATGGTTCAAATCTTCAACTTACTCTCGTTACTACTTCACCCTCTACACCTCTTCCTTCATCAAATGAAACTTCATCAAGCATCGACGTTGATTTTAAAATTCTGTCTAACATTTTAGACAATGCTAGAAAGTCTTCTACTGACCCTCTCCAATATGAAGTTTGCGAGACTTTACACAAATATTTTGGCTCTGATTGTGATGCTTCGCGAGCATCTTTGGAAAATGAGATTGAAGCTTTATGGAAAAGCCTTCAAGTCAAAACTGCTTAATGTGATACTTTAAATCATAGACTTCTCAATTCTTCTCTTGACTGCGAAAACCTTCGCAGAAAAAATGATGAGCTGAAAGGTACAGTTTTCTTGCCTCTATCCCCTTGTTCTTCTGTTTTATTTTTATATTCTCTATACTCAAGCTTCCTTCTTAAATTCTTGGTTCATATATTAGTTTCAAATCAGACTCGTTTCATGGAGAGACTTAAATTTGAATCTATTGCTGACGAAGCTCGTGTTGAAAGAGATTCTTGGATGAACCAGTATAATAGATTAGATAATCTCTACACATATTCGATCGATCAAATAGATAATATTACTAATGAGAATAACCAACTATCGCAAAGTCAAAATTTATTAAGTACCGAGATTACTCGCCTTTCATATTTGTTAACCAAGTCTAATTTGGCGGTAGAATCTTTATCAGATGAAAATAGAACTTTATCCCAAAAGAAACATAGATTTTCAAGTTTGATGGAAATTTCTTCGCAGCAATTGAGCAATCTACAAAGAATACATGATAATCAAGAGCAATCTCTTCGTTCTCTTAAAGACGAACTCAAGGAAGTAACTGAATCATCTGCTGCTGAGAAGGATAAGCTTATCAAGGGTAGGCTAACTCTTAGTTTAAAGTCCAGCGAGCTTCAAGACCAATATTCTCAATTGAAGAAGTCTCATTCTTTACTAGCAAATGAAAACTCATATCTACGCACCAAAGAAGAAAACATGAAATCTCGTCTGAAGGGTTGGTTGGTGATAAATTTGATGACACTATGAATCAATGGGAGAACTGTTTCTTTACATTAATTCAAAATATTACCTCTGAAAAAGAAGGTAGTCAATTGACTGCCTCTCTTATTGATCTTCCTGTCAAATTTTGTGTTACATTTCTTGCAAGATCTTTGTCTGACTGACCTTTTATCACTTTTGTTACTCGCAGAATCTGAAAGAAACCTTCACTCTATCATTGCTGATCTTACTGATAAGTTGGATAAAGTTCGCAAAGAAAATAAAGTTCTCACTTCCGATCTTATTGAAACTCGTGACAAAGCAGAGAGAGGACTTGATTATCTTGAGTACTTCAAAAATATAGATAGAGGTTTCCTTCGCAAGGTTCACCTTAGTGCCTAAGTTCTTGTGAACAATACTTTGATCTCCCATTATCTCCCTCCAGTATCTGTTCTTCCATTGAAAGTTGACGATGATGAAATTCCTCTTCCCATGGATGAGGAGTTAGAGTTTACTAATGATGAAGAAAATACTACTCAAGAAAATGATGAAGAAGAAATAAGTCATCCCAAAGAAGTAGCTACAAGTGGCGAAGTAATTGTTGACGAAGAATCAAAAGAAAAAGAAACTCGCGGTGAGAAGAATACTGATGAAGCTGACAATTCTGGCAAGAATAATGAATCTGGCGAGCAAGAACAATGAATCTGGTGAGACCATCGCTGAAACTTGAATTTCATTTTTGCTTTCTTTTTTCTTCTTCTTTATTGCGGATAATGTAACTTTTGAAGATTTTAGAATTCAACTTTTGATTTTGTTTACTTTGAATATTCTCAAGGAAGATAATGAAATCATATTTCTCCACACCCCTACTTGCCCTTCATTATCTTTCTTGAAATAGTGGATCTTTTCATGTATCTTCTTTTTGTGAACTGTGTGGCTATATTATTCGCGAAGGTATGAATAAATTTGCGATGTAACGAATACTGCTGCGATATTCTGAAAAAATATGAAGGAATCTGCGATGTTAGGAATGTGCCTTCTTATATATTCTCCTACAATGAGTAAATCTTTCATGCATTCTTAAAATAGAATAGTTAATTTTTAAGATTATTCTTTTGGTCTTATTTTGCCTTCCTAGTTAAAGGTCTTATTTTGCCAATAAATTTTCTGTCTGCGACAAAATCGCAGGATTTCTTAACATTTGCATGTAAAGATCCTTTGATCTTGTCTTATCCACATTTTTTCAACATCTCTGCGACAATATGATAAGTATAAACTCTCTTGCAAGAATTTAACCCTATGACATTGCCGTCTTGGGATGAAATCGCAGGACGTCCTTACACTTTCATGCAAGAACCCCTTGATATCATCTTAACTTTTCCCTTATGGCTTGTTGCCTATGTATAATTTTCGTCACGTGACAATATGACAGGCCTAAATGTTCTTGCGATCATAAAGCCCCATGACATTTCCGTCTTTAGACACTTATCAGCTCCCTAATGGAGGGTGCCGCCCTTATCTTCCCCCTGGTTTCCCCTTCAAGGAGGGCACATCGGCCATACAATACTAGCTCCTCCCATCCATATTTTCCAACAACTAGTTGTTTTTCGCAGCCTCTTGTACTTTATGCCTATATGGCTTATAGTTACAAGACTGCACCCTAAGTGGGGTTTTCTTCGGGCCGAGTGCATCATAGCCAAGACTTTCCAAGGATGTCCAGGGTAGTTTCGTGTGCCCCGGGCACCCTTGACTCAACCGTGTACCTCGGCGCCTTGGTCATACTCTGCACTCTTTAGAAGAGGTCCTTAGTCGTCCAACCAGGGTATAACCTTATATAGTTGGAAATCCAAGATCCCTCTCCTGGATAGGTTTTATTTAACCCCAACATCTGCATAACTCAGGTTCCAGTAGCGGTATAACCTTATCATTGAGTCATGTCAAGAGATACCCCCACATATGACGCGCTATTAGGTCTTACATTTTCCTCTTGCGAAATTTTATTCGCGAACTAGGGTGCACGCCATAAAGGTTCGTCCCGTTCTATTAATCTCTGCGAAATTTTTATTCGCTTTTCTTGCGATGATTCTCGCTGCTCTTATTGCACTTTGTTATTAGAAGAATCTTTGAATTGTAAGAGAGAAAGAATAATTTTTTATCTATTTCATCATATAACATACCAGTATCTCTTATCTTGCAGAAGGTGTCACTGATAATACTTCTTCAGAAATAATTTATTCCATGGTCTATCGAGTCTTTGGCCAACATCTCTCCCTTCAGGATCCATTAGTTTGTATACCCCAATTCCAACTATCTCTTTAATGATGTATGGTCCATCCCATTTTCTCGCCAATTTTCCACCATTTTCTCGCTGGTAAATGGGTGTTTCTCATAGTACTAAATCGCCAAGTTGGAATTCACATTTCTTAACACGTTTGTTGTACTCGCGAGCTAATCTGCGCTGGTAATTCTCCATATGTTATAGAGTTTGTTCTCTCTTTTCTTCTAATTTATCCAATTTATTCAATATCATACCAACACTTAAATTTCTTTCCTATGCTTCTATTTTTGTTGTAGGAATATCAACTTCTGTTGGTAATACAGCTTCAACCCCATATGTCAAACAAAATGGTGACATTCCAGTTTCTTCTTGTCTAGTTGTGTTGTAAGCCCATATTGCATTATGCACTTTCTCGCACCATGCTCTGAGGTATCCTTCTAACTTCTTTTTCAAGATGTCTGCGATTATTTTATTAGTTGCCTCATCCTGACCATTTTCTTGTGGGTATAAAGGAGTAGATTTTCCACATTTTATCTTGAATGCATTGAGTAGCAATTCTATGTTCTGTCCTTCAAATTGTTTTCCATTATCAGATACCAATTGTGCTGGAATCCCAAATCTGCAAATTATATTCTCAAATATGAATTTAAAAATGTCTTTATCGCGGATATGTTGTACTGCCTTTACTTCTCACCACTTTGTGAAATAATCTGTTGCGACAATTAAATATCTTCTTTGTCCAGAGCCAGGTACAAATGGTCCTACAATATCTAATCCCCATTTCCCAAAAGGCCATACACTTGTTGAGGATAATAATGGTGCCCCTGGTGCATGTATCTTTTTTCCGTATCGCTGGAAATCTTCGCAACGCCTTGAGAGATGTTTTGCATCCTCATGCATATACGACAAGTAATAACCTTGCATTTTTGTTTTATATGCCAAAGATCTTCCTCCACTGTGATTACCAGCATCACCACTATGTAACATCTTTAATATTGTTTGTCTTTCTTCCCTCGTCAAACATCTTAACTGTAGTGCCCCCTAAGCTAGCAGCTGACTAAACCAAGAATTTAACTAAATAAAGAGGCACTAACGAATCCAAATTAAACACTTATACTTTCAATTAAGAAATAAGCTACAAAAACTTATCCCAAAGCTAACCCTGCTCAGAAACATATATACAAGAACTTCTCTCCAATGATACATATAAAATAGTCATTTGGTTTACAAATAGAATATACAACATAATGAACATATCAGAATATAATCAACCAACGAAGTTAACTTCTCGGAGCTTTCGCTGCACAACTCTGATCTGTCACAGAAACTGAAAATGGGGAATAATTAACATTTAACTTCTAAGTAATCATATGCAGATTTGGAAAACAGATTTGGAAAACATTACATGTTTTCCCAAACATTAGAAGACAACAAAACCACTGAAATAAACAATCATGTATATGGACCTAAACTCCTCCTTTAGTTTCTGCGGTGACATTTACACACCTTATAATTTTTGTGGTGACATTTACACACCATAATACTGAAGACGTAAAGTAATTTGTGGGTGAAAGTTACACACCCGTAATATTGATGCCAATTCCACACCTATTATTAATATTGCGGTGTATTGCCCTAGCCATAAGAATATGAAGGAGCGTATCCAATATACCATAGATGGAAATTCTCATTTCCCAAAGACAATCATAAAGATAAACAAAGCATGGAATAAACGAATAGACAATGCATGAGTTTATTAAACAAAGACTTTCGTAAAAGAAATAACAATGATTACAAAACTGTTAAATGCATTCCCACCTCTTTTGATGACAAGCCTCGCCTACCTCGAGATCCATGATCCATTAGTTCATCCTTTGATTCGATCGGCGTTATGAAAGATTAACTGTTAATCACACAAGAAGTCTAAGAAACTAGCCAAAATGGCTCACACAAGAAGCATACAATTCTATCTAATGGTTCTAAGCCCATTAAGGTATTTTATTCTCTATCTTTAGTATAACTAAGAGCTTAATAATTCAACTAGATTGATTATATAGTCCACATCTAAGTCTTATGAATATCTACAACTTTTTAGAAGGAACCAAAGGCTAGTTCGGACCATAAAGGGTCCAAAGTATCAAACTAAGAAAACATGGCCCTAAGCCCAAGCCCAACAAACTATCCCCTTAATATAAGGCCTGGTCCATCTGGTCAACAGACGGTCAACGTTTGGTCAGAAAGAGTCAACTAACAGTCAACATCTAAGTCAGGGTCAAAGTCCAAGTCTCGGTCAAGGGTCAACATTTAAGGTCAGGTCAATCGTCTAACTCGATCAACTGAATCTACTCAGGTCAAAATAGGGAAATCAGTGAGTCACAACGACTCAACTCAGTTAGACTAACTGAGTCAGCTAAATAATTTAGTCAGACATCTGACTGGGATGACTAACATGCATACTTCTATTGCAGACCAAATTCAACTCTAATTCTTATATTCTCAACTTCTTGTTTAACAAAAGAAATTCAATCAATCTACTTCATACATCAAATCTCAAATACAAATAAAGACTATGCCTACCTGCCTTGCAGCTTTAAGCAACATCTAAAACAACTCCAATAACTTAGCCACTAACTGAACCACCACAGTGTAACTTCAAACTCCATACCCTAACCACTAACTATGTAATACTCATTTCTTCTTCATCACCACAACCCATTCCATTCAATCTAAACCTTAACTGCAATTCCAATATCTACTTCTATTCATTTTCCACTTGCATTACAATTCCAATCCTAGTTCCAATTCCACAACACCCTAACTTAACCTCCATTGCAACCTCTAATAATTCATACACTCATTTCAGTGACACTTCAAAGTTCATGTACTGCAACACCATCACCACTACTAATTCACCACACCTGAAAGCTCAGTTCTATTCATTATACAAACCATCACCAATAGTTCATACTCCTTGCACCTTTTTAATTCATACTAACACATACACACATAATTGAATCAATCTCAGTTCTCTTACTATCTCCAACTCCAATTCAGTAAATTCAATTACACAAATAACACACCCTTCTGAATATCAACACACAATAATCAAATCTCATATGCAACACCAAAACAACTCCAACTCATTCAACATCCAGAAATAACATCATCATCCCTTCTACATGTAATTCACATCTCTAATAACTCAATTCAGTCATCATCTAAACTCATTTATTCATACTCCAATTCAGAATCAAGATAACCATTACAGAATCACCACCACCAATACAAATATCCTCCCCTGTAACATCAACTTTATATCCATCTATTCCTTTTATAGTTATCTAAGTTTCATTGCACCTTCATCAACATCTCATAGCTCATCTAAAACTATACCCACAGATAATCCAAAAACTCAACAGAGAATAACAATACCTTATTTTACCAGTTCTGAGGTCTTTTTATTCCATTCCACAACCATCTCATCTTTTTTTTCATCAGCAACCCAAACTCAAGAACCTTGAATACCCAATTCTATTTAAGAACCCTAATATCTAATTCTTCGATTCTTCATCCAAACAATCCAGAAATATCAATTCATCACCAACCCTTTTATTCTCTGACTATCACTATCTCGACTTACTAATCAATTCCAAACAACTTCGAAATAAATCTACAAACCCTAATTCTCAAATTAAACACTTTTTCTTCAAACCTTCTTCTCTAACTCGGATCAACCCATCTCCAATTAGTCTTCCAAAGTATCAATTTCATCTTTTGAATCCTCTCTGCAATTCTAGTGAAATCCTAACTCATCACATATCTATCTCTCTTCAACTAAATCGAAACTTCTGATCAAACCCAATTTATGAACTCGACAACACCTTATTTGATCCAACGATTTCACTAATATTCTGTAAGGTTTTCTCACTAGAGATTTCCTCTCTGAATCGTCGGGGAAGAAGAAGAAAAAGAGAGAAGGAAGAAGAAGAATGAAGAATAAAAATAAAAGAAGAGAGATCGAGTTTATCTACTCGATATGGCCTAGATAAGACCAAAGAAAGTTTATGGAACACCCGATGAATTGATAAGGGAAGTCCCAGACTATCAAATGGCAAAAAGACTATTTTTCCCTTCTCACTATTCTGATGATTCATCTTCGTCCGATCTTCGAATGACACGTTCGATTAGTCTATTCCGCGTAACTTTTCGAGATCTATCCAGCAATACTAGTTTCGAATCTATATCATTGTTAGATTAATTTCTGTTAATTAACGTTCGTGTTAAACTAATTGAGTCATTAGCGGCTAAGACATCTTTTGACTAGTCTAATAGCGTTGACGAGCTTGTGGTTCACTACATTCTCCCCACCTTTAAACATTTTCGTCCTCGAAAATCGAACTGCCTTCTAGTCTTGATAACTCCCCACCTTTAGAGTAATTCCATCCCTTGTCTAAGCACAAACAATAAGAAATAAAACACAAACCTATATGGCTTTCTACAATTAAAATCTAAAATTTGTAGCTCTAGGTTCAACTACACTGATTTAGATTCTATTAAATAGGGAATTCTAAGTTTCTTAAACTAATTTCTATCTTATAAAATATTTGTCTCTAATTACACGAATCTTTCTAGTTGACTTTATAATTATCGGTTTTCTAAAGATTTAAATTATACTTCTATGATCAGTCATCTCTGAATGCAGTTGCCCTGTCAAGGTTGGCCAATCCCAACAATGCCTTCCTACAAACAGAGAAAACACAACCTTCACTATTCTCCAGTTCTATATAAACTAACTATTAATTTATTAAAATTAATTAGTCTTCAACTTTTATCTTAACTGGTGTAATTATAATAAATTTACTTCGTAAAATATATAGATAGTTCTCATCATTTTAAACAATTTCGTCGTCTGAAATTTAATGACTATTATAAGTAAACCCAATTCGATTGTTTTAAGTGCTAACTTACTATGACTGATTAATTTCTAAATTCTATTGTAATTGCTTTAACTTGAAGATTTTTACTTTATAAACTATGTATATAATTCACAACATTTTAAACAATTTAAACATCAAAATTTATTTTATCTTATTTATTTACATGAAATTAAATTTTAATTCCAAATGAAACCATAATATTATAACTAAATAATTATTTAAAATTCATGTACTATTTTAAAATAATTGAATGTTATAACTATTATCCAATTGTTACTATTATTATTTCCAGTGTGTCTATTTGTTCATTTCATTATGCAACTTGTTAAAAGTAAATAACCACTTTAAATTTTTTATTTTTTTCATGTCATTTTGTATTAATATTTAATTATTGTTATTACATACATTTCTTATTTCTTAGACTGATATAAGTTATTCATAATTAATCATAATGCAAAGTTTAACTTTACTATTAATACTAGATTTGATTTGATCTAACTTTATTTCCTTAAGTTTATATTATTGTTAAGTAATTCTTATGTTGTATTATTAATAAAATCTACATTCTGCTATTACTATCCAATAATATTATCCAAATGATATTTACAATAATTCTAAATTTTATAATAATTAATATTAGATAGTATTATAATTTGCTTATTTTATCGAAAATTATTGTCTTAATTATACTATCATTTTTATTATTGTTTTATCAAATTTTCTTTTTTGATTACTAGTGTGACATACAATTAAGATAATTGTTTAGTAATGATACTTAGTTTAATTTTTTTACGCCCTAATCTTGTAAATATAATTTTAATTTCACGAAAGATTGATATAACACATTTTGTTTATTCAGATTGAATTGGTAATATAGTATATCGTGTTACATATTGGCGTTAGTAATTTTAATATGATTTTAAACTTTGAGTCTGCATAAAGATTTAATATGTCTTAATAGTCTTTAGATTTTGGTATTAATTATAAGTGTCTTATTCATATACAAATTTATTTTCCTTTAAGTTAAATTTGTACTAAGCATTCAAATATTATAAATATTACTTCATGCATATTTTAGTGATTTAGTAAATCATTTATTGGACTAAAAATAATCTAGGTGTAAGATTGTTAACAATTTTAGTCTTTATTATGAGTCTTATATAACCTCACGTTCTTTTATTCCTACATAATAAGTCTTGTTTTAACTATCTTATTTAAATGCAAAACATACTTCTAATTTGTTATTTTAACTTTGCAAATCTTAACCGTAGCTAATTACGTAGCTTTTTAGTCTTAGTCATTATTTTATCGTTGTATATTTGTTAATGATATTTTAATTTAAATTATGATCAATACAGTACTAATTTAAATTTTAATAGTTCAAGTTTGTCATACTAACTTTTTATTTCAAAAAAAAACTAATTTATTTATAAAGAAGGATTCTGTTAGTATACGAATTTATTTCCTTTTAATTCTAATATTATACTAATTATCCGATTGCTATTATTACTATTTCATGTATATTTGTTTCATTTTAAAGATTTATTGAATCATTTGTTAAACTAAGGATAATTTAGAAGTAATAATTTGAGTCTTTTCATTTTATACATTATTATATCCTCGTTTTCTTAAGTCTAACGCCTAAAAGCATTACATCAGTTATCTAGTTTAGAAGTAAACTTATATCTCTAATTTGTAATTAGTTTAATTTACAAAACTTAACCGTAAACAAGTGTTATTAAATTGTTCCATAACTATTTAATTAATCATAATTATTATTTTTTATCGTTATATATATATATATATATATCTTTAATGAATTTTAGTTAAGTGCAACATGACATTAATTGATAAATGCAAACAAAATTTTATTAAAATTTCTCTTTACTTTTATTATCATTTATAGTTATTGTTATAATAATATTTTATTGTTAACATTGATGGTTGAAATATTATTTTAACTATGAAAAGGGGCCACGAAGGCTTTTATAACTCAATATCAAAATCAACATTACAAGGAAGGGTAGGCAACCTAGCAACAAGCTGGGCGCCGACACCTTTTTGAATAACAATCCCTAACCTATGAAAAAGAGAATTGCCCATCTTGAAATTGGAATCATGTCGAGCCATGCAATTCCTTATGCACTTAAAAAAATTTGTAAAATCCGAACCAAGTTCACCAAAGGTAGAGAAGGCCAACACCCCAAAACCATACCCAAGTGAAGTACAAACATCCAAGTATTTATTGTTCTTGCGGGTGACTGCCGCAGAGATGGAATGACCAGGAATGAAGCTGCGAGTACGAGCACTAGTGAAGGGGGGAACTCCAGTGACATCAAGACAAACATCTCTACCATCCTCCCAATTATATGCCATTATATCCGCTGGTCGAAATTCTTTACCATTGATGACGCCCAAAGAAACCTCTTTTCTAGCCTCTACTCTGGCACGATAACACATATCTGCCAAAATATCCTTCACCAGATCGTGCCTGAACTTGAGCCCAACCTCACTTGCACAATGGATGGAATGATCTCCAAAAGTATCCATAAGCTTGCCGCAACACGAACATTTGCTGCCTTCAACAAAAAGGGGTATTGCCAAGCGATACTGTAGCACGAAGCTAAACTGTCTAGGCCCAACAGCCTGAGAAAGACTTGGGATCGGTATTGCTTTGAGAAAGTCCATAGCATGGTATGACCTATTACACTGCCAAACAACAACCTCACGTGGAGATAGAGCAAAGGTCGAGGGTACCTGATCACGAACTGTACCATAATAAATAGCCGCCAAAGTATTCATGGAAAGGGGGGCGGTATCATTAATGTTGAATTCCGGGGAGGTAACACCACAAACTTTCTTGAAACATTGCAAGGCGCTGTGAAATTCAGGGCCGAGGACTGTAGAAGCGGTACACTTTAAAATCAAATGTTGCAAATGCTGAGCCTGCACCTGAGAAGCTAGGTAGAAGTACTTCATTGTTTCTTCCATAGTAAGTATACCAAGCCCCCCGTCCTTAATTGGATGAGTAGCAAACCGCTGCTAGACTAGCCCAAAACCATCCCTATCTCCAACCACCAGACGGCGCAGATATTGCACTAAAAAACCGTCTAACCTCTCAGCCACGGGTCCCAGCATCCTCGGGCTGGTGGTACGCAAGGCAAAGTACAGCTTTGATACCCCAGTACATCTACGCAGCAACAGGAGTTCGCATTGAGGGTCTTGCAGCTCTTGGATTTTTTCCATAAGCTGAATAGTCTTTTCGATCCTATGCGTCACTGTGCTACAGCATAAATCTGTATTCAAACTAACCGGCCCGCCAAGTAGCTTTACACCATCTGTAGGCTTACCAATATTCACAGGGAAAGCGCCAACGGTATCTCTCGTTGGATCATACGAAGGCAAAAACAATTCATTCTTAGAAATATTTAGATGTATCCCGTAGCCTGGACCATCTTCTTGAAGAATTTTTAGAGATTTGGAGACCTCCATCGTGTCACCTGCTATGGTGCCATCATATAGATACCAAGCATGGAAGTCTAGACTACAATTAGAAGCAATCTTCTCCACAAGCGGGTGCAGTCCTAAAGAAAATAACAGGGGACCAAGGGGGTCGCCATGCTGTACCCCTTGTGTCGAGGAGAGGATATGATCACGGTAATAAAGCATGGCGGGATTCATGTAACAAAATTCCACCCAATGTGCAATAATGGGGAATCGAGCACGTACCTCCCTAATAATGGAAGACCGGTCAACAAGATTAAAAGCGTTTGAAAAGTCGATCAGCAACATGGATTTAGAGGCATCAGAACCACATAACTCCAGCAATCTGTTGGCCGAGTGCAAGATGCCTTCACCACCCTCGGGAACACCAACGCCAAACTGTAAGGTACCAATATAAGAATTCAAAACTTTCCAGACCGATGTGGCAGCCAGCTTAGAGCATAGCCTACGCCAAATAGTACCCACCGCCTGGCTTGATCAAAGGCGTCAAAGGTGCGCTGGCAATGTATTCACCGAGAATGGAGGGACATTTTCCTGCAAGCAAAAGATTCACAACTCCGGTGATCGACTGCAACACGTCTTCCGCAATAGCATCACTAGCTCCACTCAATGCATCAAGAAGATGCTGATCTCTGAGGCCGTCCCTGCCACAAGACGTTCCCTTAGGGAAACGTTTGAGGGCAGAAAGGACATCCTTGGCATCCACAGATATAGCAGGAGTTTGTATGGCTTCAGCCGGGATTATGGGTGGCCGAGCAAGTGGATGTTTCAGCTGGAGTTCGTGTAGCGTATCTGGAGTTGAGGAGCAACACCACTAGATGAGATAATATGTATAGCCGTGGTGTAATGACCATAACTTAGCTTCTTCCTATATGAAGTCAAGTGTTTGGAAGAATTCTTCTTGTTAAGAGCACGCTTTGCAGGGGTATGATCAGTTTGGTCGAGCATCTGTTGAATAATGCAGAGACACCCAGATGGCTCATTCCATTTCAACAACGCATTGTTAATCGCAACTTTCTGTATCCTCTTCCTGTTTCCGGAGCGCTCCTCGCTCGAGCTTTGTGGCTGATACATTCTTAAAATGCAAATTGGTAGTAGCAAGAGATGTATCCAGGCAGTAATGCAAGTTGGGTTTGCGATAACAAAATCCATGGCAGATTTCAACGTACGCGAGAAGTGAAGTCTACAATGAGGTGGAATACTAACCGTAGTCGGTATTTGTCTTTGCAGCAGTTGGTTTAGTATATCCACAGAAAGCCCTGCAACTCCATCATCTGGAACAGAACTAGCAGCAGTAGGAGGCACCGCAGCTTGAGGCTTCTCCACTCCGTAAATCAAAAAATCTACGCCAACTCCATTGAAAGGCCCTGGAACAACATCTGCAATGTGCAACTTAGACTTGCAAGCCATCTTCCATGTGTGTGTGTTCATGCACTTGGTGCACAACCACCATCGCATATCTTGCAAAATCCCCTCCCAGGAAGCAAAACAATGTGCGTCAGATTGGATTCTCTCATTGCAGGTCAGTTTCGCACTTTCTGAAGGG
>JAJJWX010000132.1:0-61592 GCA_023529315.1 Papaver bracteatum
GATACCAATTGAAAAAGCGGGGGTCTAACAACACCACCCAATATTTCGATTAGCAATATGTATGGAGAACTCCGAGTTGTTTTCTAGAGAATCAACTAGACAGTTAGACTCAATTAATAGAAAATACTCAAGGAGTTATTATCTCAATCTCTCGATTTGATTTACTCAAGCAAATATGATTCACGAGTCTAATCAAAGAGGGATAACTTGGATGGTACCAAAGACCAATATCCAAGTGCCAATCAATTTAAATCAACAACCAAAATGGTCGGATATTCTAATTGATTGAACAACGCATAACCTGTATTATTTCAATTATATAACGAAATATAATGCGGAAAAGAAATAACACAGACACAACAAATTTTGTTAACGAGGAAACCGCAAATGCAGAAAAACCCTGAGACATAGTCCAGATTAAACATACATTGTATTAAGCCGCTACAGACACTATCCTACTCCAAATTAACTTCGGTATGGACTGTAGTTGAACCCCAACCAATATCACACTGATCCAAGGTACAATTATGCTCCTACGCCTCTGATCCTAGTAGGATACTGCACACTTGATTCCCTTAGCTGATCTCACCCAGAACCAAGAGTTGCTACGACCCAAAATCGAAGACTTTAATAAACAAATCTGTCTCACACAGAAAAGTATACATGTAATAGATAAATTCGTCTCCCACGAATAAACCTACAAGTTTTGTTCTGTCTTTTGATAAATCAAGGTGAACAGGAACCAATAGATAAAACCAGACTTCTATTCCCGAAGAACATGTCAGTTTCATCAATCACCTCACAATAAACTTAATCGACGCAGCGAAGAAGATTATTGAGGAATCACAAACAATGAGACGAAGATGTTTGTGACTATTTTTATCTTTCCTATTGGAGATAGAAATCTCAAGCCAATTATTATAATTATACTCGTACGATAGAAACAACAAGATCAGATTACACAACTACAAGGAAAGTAGTATCGGTCTGGCTTCACAATCCCAATGAAGTCTTTAAGTCGTTAACCTAGTTTTAGAAGAAGAAAACCAAAGGTTAAAGGAGAATCGACTCTAGCTTTAGAAAACTAGTATCACATAGAATGTGTGGGGATTAGATTTCCCAGTTTCTAGAGTTATCCCTTATATAGTCTTTCAAATCAGGGTTTGCAATCAATTTTAGCTTACTAACAAAGCATTCAATATTCACCGTTAGATAAAAATCTGATTAAATACAAGATAATATCTCTCAACCGTTATATCGAAAACTTAGCTTGTCATAGACACATGTACTTGACGTTTTGGGTTTGTGTAACCGTACCCAAACGTGTACAATGGTTGGTTCAATAATAGTCAACCAAATGGTTAGCCAAATGATAACTTTCATATCAACCATATTCCTTAGTAATTTAAGATAAGTTCATGAACAACGTTTTCAGACATAACCTCTTGAGTTCGCGGACTGAGTTCGCGGACTCAAGCTAACCGGTTGAAGTTAATAAACTCCAGCAGAATTTCTCGGGTCGAGAACTTCCGTCAGTTCACGGACTGCACCTGAGATTTAACTTCAGCATATATTCTCGAGCTCGAGAACTTACGCCAGTTCGCGGACTGAGTTGACTGCTCACGTTCCGGTTCCACTTGATCAACAAAGTTCTCAAACTTCGGTTCAAGTGCTAAGGACTTATACATATATGTGTTGCCACAACAATGTTTATATCCCACAATGGTTATATAGTCTAAACTCTCACTTCAATCATTGAAACATTCTCAGAGGGTGTTATATAGTTGTTATTCACAAACTATTTTTCGTCAGAGTGATTTCCAAAGTGATTGAAACATAACATGACTTTCGTCACTAGGCAAAGATAAATTTGGCTAAATCAAAAGCTTTACCAACACCCATTTCGATAAATAGATAAGCAAGATATACTCATCTCGAAATGTCACATGTGCATATTCTTAGTCTATATAGTAAAACGACTTTTGTCTCAAGATATGAGATAGAGTAGATAGACTTTTGAGTGATAGATAAGTTCAAGTCTCCACATACCTTTTAGTCGATGAAGATACACTGGTTCCTTGAGTAGTCCTTCATCTTGTATGATGATCTCCTTGGAGTTCTTGAGCTCAACTACACTTACTATCATAGTCCGAGACCTTAGCTATAGTAGACTAGAAATCAAGACTTTATAGTTTTGATCACTAAGATTGACAAACATGCTTGATCTCAGTGATAGATAAATGAGCGTAGCTATCTTTGTCACGAAGTTGAAGACTCGAAAGCTCATGGTGAGGAGGAGGAGGTGGAAGGTCTCCAATGGAAACCTCATCAACCTCCTCAGGTACCGTAGCAACCTCAGTTCCAGTAGTCATCTCAGAATCCTTAGATGGAAGAGAAGGCGTAGCATCAGGATGATCCATTCGCGAAAGGGGATCAGTCTACGAAGCTGTGCTCGGACCCTTGCGCGTAAGATTCTTCGGGAGCCTCGTAATTCCTGACACCAACCTGAATAATTTCCATCAACAATGGCGGAAATTTTTTTACAGTCCGTACAAAGATAACATAGGGGCAAAAACCGAGACACTTTGGGCATGGGTTTCATTAAACCAACCAAATAAAACGGTTTGATTGCGCCATAATGGAAAAGAAAGCATCACACATCACGGAAAGCAAAATCTCCGGCAAATATTGATCATGGTAAAATCGACATCAAGGATTAAAAGGGGACAAAACCCAAGTTCCCATATGATACGAGCAAGAAAAAAAGAAGGAAAATTCTCACATGCAAATACAAAAAACAACAACAATAACAACAAACTCCCTAGTCGAAGAAGAAGACGCGTAGCCAAACATTGGGAAAATCGAAGCCAAGACGAGTATCAGTTACTTGTATGATCAATCGTGAAGCCAAAGTGCTCGAAGAACCAAAGTAAGCAGTCAGCGATAGAAGAAGAATCTCAGAGAAAGAGATAGAGAGTGACAGTTTGAAAGAGAAGAATGGGAGTTCAGGAAAATTCCTTCTCTTTATTCCCATCTTATAGGTGGATGGAGAATCCAAAAATTTAGAGGTCCCAAAATTCAATGGGAGTTATTGCATGAGAGGACATGTAGGGACCACCCAATCGGTACGTGCAGAAATGGCGGCGTAACGGAAATTTTCTTCCACTTCTACCGAATAGTAGAATATGAAAGGAAAGGGGAAAACTATGAATACCAATATTCTGTGAAGCACGTGTCACGATATTATTGGCCGCACATAAATCTAACTGTGTAACCTTCGCTGGACAAAGAAGTCTAAGGAGCAAAGGATACCTCCGCAGATCTACTTTATCTCGCCCCAAGAAAGAAGACCTCGATGGTGAATATAATAATAGTACGAGCCTAGTATACTAGGAGGCAGCTGGTGAGGGGACAGAGGTAGATGACGCATCTAATCAGCATTAAATGCACAAATCTCTTATCTACATGCATGAATCAAGGTACGTGGAGAGAGGAAGGGTGGCAAAACCCGATTGGTAGAAGTTGGCGGTGAACGAAGGTACAACCTACACTAAGGTTGGGTAGTTCCCGAAGGAACGTGGGTCGACTGTGATGGAAGAATTCTACTGGAGAAGGTACGCGGTGGAAGAAGGTACCACCGACACTAAAGGTTTATCAGCAGACGATGGACCCAGAGACAACAAAGATATACCAAGAGCAGAAGGGGATTTTTTTTTTTAAACAAGTAACCCATTTATAAATGAAGAAAAGATAAGGAGGGGGACTAGGCCTTACCTCCAAGAACATAGAAGAAGTAAAAAACAGGAAGACAAGAAATTAAACAAACACCTCTCAAAACCGATCAAATTACATATTACGAAAACGATACAACGGGAGTTCTGAGTTATCGATATCACAGCTTCGCTTGATGAAGTTAGGAACGTTTTTCCACCATCCAGATTCCACCATCGCTCCGTGTTTAGCCAACAAGTCCGCAACCGCATTATCTTCTCTATAAACATAAGTACAAACCAGCTGAATTGAACTCACAAAAGCCAATCAGTTGTTCTAATTAATCCATAAATTCCAAGGCACCAGCTCCGGCCTCCTGATAGCTTGCAGAGCAAACATCGAGTCACATTCCAACCATAATTTTTGAATACCCCTCAAGCAAGCCAAACGGAGCGCAAAAATCACACCCCAAAGCTCCGCTAGCAGGGCATTAGAATTACCCAGACTCTGCGCTAGGCAGCCCTGCATCATACCTTTATCATCCCGAAATACAACGCCACAGCCCGATCTCCCTGGGTTGCCGAGAGAGCAGCCATATGTATTGGCTTTTATCTATCCCTGCGGAGGGAGCTTCCATTTCACCAGAATTGCCTTTGGAATTTTAGGGTATCTCCTTGTTACTCTCAAAGAGTCCAGAATTATCTTGTCTCCAGCGGTGTAGAACGAATACCCCCCGCTGTATTTTCCCGCTTCAGCGATTAGGTTTGCTAACTGTGAAATGGCTTGATGGACGTAGGTTACTTTGTGCTCAAACCTCAGGTTATTTCTGCTTGACCAAATAATCCAAACTGAACTTACCGCCGCGATCCAGAACAGGTTATTCGTCTGCGAACATCCAGGGAAGCGACAGATGGAGTCGAATATCGAGTGTATGTTGGAGCAATCCAGCTTGTGATTAAACAAATGCATGACCCACTTCCAGATAGATGAAGCAAAAATACAGTTGAAGAATAGGTTTTGTTGGGACTCACTGCAGCTTGTCTTGGGACAAATATTGCAACATTTCACCATGTCCTCTCCGTAGTACTTCACATTATCATCTGTAGGAATTCTGTGGTGCAACAACTTCCACACCGTGCAGGCTCGCCGATGAGGAATTTTGATAACCCATAAGTCGTTGAAGTCCGTCTGTTCTTCCTCCTTGCGCCTGTGAAACGCAAAAGCATTCCTCATATCGATTACACCTGAGTTACTCTCCTTCCAGATCTGCTTGTCATCCAGATGCGTAGAGAAAGGTGTTTCGTTAATAATCTGCTGAATATGTCCTTCCAGCTCTGGCATATAAGTCGACATATCCCACTTACCCTCCTTAATAAAATCCGCCACCACATTTTGCACATTGGAGAGATCTAACTCCAGGTACTCAGCAATTGAGATGTCCATCCCAGTGAACCAGATGTCGTTCCAGAAGTCAATCCTCTCCCCCTTGCCAACTAGCCAAAGAAAATCTGATTTTATGATGTTCCATTGTTCTCTGAATCCATGAATAATCGATGACTTTTTGTAGGCACTCCCCGCGAAACGAGTCTAGACGTAATTACCGAATTCTGACTCAACCATCATGAGATTCCACGTCATTTTCATTAAGGCAGCATCGTTTAGAGCTTGCATTAGTTTTATTCCCAGGCCTCCTTCAGCCTTGGGCAGACAAACCTTGTCCCAGGCCACTGTATTGTGATTCTGGCTGTTAATATCCCCTGACCAAACGAAGTTACGAATCCACTTCTCTAAACTTTGAATGAAAGATCTCGGCCATTTATAAGAATGGAAGCTGTATAGTGCAGAGCTAGCTATGACAGACTTAACTATATCTACTCTCCCCATCATCGACAGCGATTTACCCTTCCAAGTTGCAAATTTTATCTTTATATTGTCCATTAAAGCTATTATGTGAGACGTTCTAGGCCTTCCTATGAAGATTGGTACACCTAGGTACCGGAACGGCAGAGTACCCATTGGTATATTAAATAAAGAAGCAACTAGAGAAATTCGAGTGTGAGCATGCATGCTGCAGTATACTGTGCACTTAACAACACTAAGAACCTGACCCGAGTTTTCTCCATACTGCTCAAAAATGTACATGAGGTTCTGTACATCTCTTTTAGTGCCTCTACAGAAGACCATAATATCATCCACATAAAGGACATGAGAAGGGAAGATCGTACCTCGAGGGGAAGATATGCGGTGGATTTCCCCCTGCCTAAACCCCATAGCAATAGCATTACTGAGCACCTCCTCCGCCAAGCAAAAAATAATCGGAGACAGCGGATCTCCCTGACGCAAACCTCTTTTGCAGTTGAAGTAACCCATTGCTTTCCCATTTATCACCACAGAAAGATTCGCAGAGTGCAAGATTGAACTTATCCACCCTACCACCCTATCATCAAAACCATAGCCTTGAAGGCATTTCAAGATAAAGTCCCAGTTCAGGGTATCAAAAGCCTTTTGAATGTCGAACTTTAGAGCAATGTTACCTCCAAAACATTTGTGATCTATCATATTTATTGCTTCCGAAGTAATGCCTATGCAATCAAATATACTTCTACCCTTCAGAAAGGCACGTTGCTGTGGAGAAATAATTTTATTTGCAATTGGGTTGAACCTAGTAGCTAGTATTTTACCAATGATTTTAAAGTGGAAATTTCCAAGAGCGATAGGACGGAATTTTTCAATCACGTTAGCTCCCGGCTCTTTAGGAATTATGATCACATTACTCGGGTTAGCATTATGCATGATCCAACCATTTCGAAAAAAGGATTGAATTAAGTTTATAAGATCTGTACCTACTATATCCCAGAAGGAGGAGAAAAATATACCACCAAAACCATCCGGCACAGGAGCACCATTGGAATTCATCGCATCCACCGCCGCTTTGATTTCCATCTTGTCCGGCATAGCAGTAAGGGTGACATTGTCTTCCAGAGAGACCTGCCTATGATTGTTCTGCTCAATGTAATCAGTAGAAGGAACCACATTATCCATAGCATACAAATTCTTAAAATAATTAACGACATGATATGAAATATCCTCATGAGAGGTCAGCAGGTTATTGTTATTTTTCAGATGAGTAAGCTTGTTGGTGGCGGCTCTAATCTTCACAAACTTGTAAAAAAATTTAGTACAAGCATCTCCGTTCTTAACCCAATTTAGTCTAGACTTGTCTCTCCAGAAGTCCTTTTGAATTTTTAGAGCCTCTACCATGTTCTTGGAAGCCTCCAACTCAGTGAAATGCAGATCCTCCGAGTAACCTTCCAACATTATACGAATCTGAATATTTTGCAGAGCATCAGTTGCTATTGAGACTTTCAGATTAATGTCCCCAAATATTTCTTTGTTCCAGCGTTTCAGTTCCAGTTTCAAATTTTTTAGCTTTTGAATAAGGACGTACATCGGGTAACCAAAGAATTGGCGTTGCCAAGTTCGAGCAATAAGTTCACGCAGACCGTTATGATTCAACCACGCACTTTGAAATTTAAAAGAGGAGGTGAAAGTAATGTCACCCTTGGTTGCCTCAAGCAGAATTGGATAGTGGTCAGACTTCAGCCTCGGTAAGGTGCTGCAAACCGTAGAATCCCACGAGCCCAGCCAGTTATCATTGCATATTGCTCTATCTAGACGAATCTCCGTATTGTGTCTCCCCCGTCTGCCATTCGTCCAAGTGAATTGAGCACCTCTCGTATCCAGATGATGAAGATCATTTTGCTCCGATAAAGCTAAGAATTCATCACATGAGAGGCGATTTGGAGGGGGGCCTTTAGATTTATCATGAGCTCCCAGCACAGCATTGAAGTCTTCTAAGATACACCACGGCCCATGCGCATTGTTCATCAAAGCATTAAGTCGACACCACAGCTCCCTACGCATGATATATGAAGTAGCCGCATAGACTCCCGCAATGCAATACTCCATGTCGCCAAGCGTAGCTTTGCAAGAGATTTCCTGTATCAAATTAGAAATGACATCTACCTTCATATGACTGGCACAAAGACACCAAAGGTTTGACCTCCGAGCTCCCATATCATTTAAGGCTACCAACTTCAAATTAAGATTAGACCAAAAATAAGGCGGAATTGAAGAGAAAGAGATCCAGGGCTCAGCAATGAAAACCAAGTCCGGGTTAAATTTACGACAATAATTTTGAAACACCATTTGAGTATATGCGTTGCCGAAGCCACGCAAGTTCCAGTACAGGGTAATCATTGAGGGGGGATAGAATCATTCCTTGGACGCATGGTCCTAGGTTTTGGCTTAGAAACAATCATCTCCTTTTTAGTTTTGCTTTTTTCCTTTTTGATTTGATATTTAGACGTCTCCGTCGCAACAACATTTTTGGCATCTGACACAGCATTTTTAGCTGTTGTTTCAGCAATAGAAATCTCTGTGACTGTCACATAGTTTGTGTTCGCATCATCTCCTGCCTCATACTCTACATTCACATTCACCTCTTCAGCTGTTTTTGCATACAACCCTGCCTCAGCAGTCAGACCTGCCTCTTCCGTCACCATAACTACTGCCTAAACCGCCAGTAACACAGCTGTAGTTGCACTATCTTCTGCATCCACTTCCAAGTTTGTATTCATATTTGTCTCATCCTCCTCATCTATCTCAACTTCAAAATCACTCTCATCTTCTGTTTCCACACTCTCTATGTCATCATCTTTCTTACTTCCCTCCGCCACATCTGTAGCCACTGCAGCAACGGGATGTTTCACAGTTTGTTCCCACTGTACCCTGGGAATGACCAACGGCTGAGTAATTTCACCCTCATTTCTCATGTTTTCCTTCACCAATTTATTTTTTCCCTTGTTTCTTTGAGTTTGTTTTTTTGTAGTCTCCTTGTTCAGTTCTGTGACCGTATTGCTGACCTGTTGAAAATGCTTTTTCTTGCATAAAATTTCTACATGGCCTATCATTTTACAAAATTGGCATAAGGATGGTGTGTTTTCATACGTTACTTTAGCTGTGAAAAAGTAATTTTCTCTATCGATTTTGATTTCCTCTATCAGTTTAGTTCTAGAGATGTCCAACTCGACTAAGACCCTGGCATATAATCCGAAACTTCTATTTACTGTAGATGGATCAATCCACAGTGGATCTCCTATAGCGCTAGCAATCTCACACAAAGTTTTAGGTCTCAAATATTCATAGCTTAACCCAAAAATACGGATCCATACCTGAGAAAGAGATTGATCTTGAGTATTGGGGTTGAAATCAGGAACCCATTTTTTGAAATGAATTATACTTGGTTTTATGTTGCACGGCCCTGAGGAACGCACATAGGCCACATCTTCTTCACTGGAGAACTTGAAGCAGAAGAATCCCTTACCTAAAGTAGAGATCACCCACTGTCTGATGTTCCAAGTATTGGTTAGTTTTTCGTGGATCTCCTTCATGTTCACAGGTCTCGATCCCTTAGGTAGCACCAATATACCAATCAAGCAGTTCTTGCAATCTTGCACACCTTTTTGGTATTCATCTTCTGATATACGGATCGATACCTCAGATCCATTAAAACACGATTTTGCTAGATTTGAAGAATCAAAGTCCATCGATTTGAAATTTGAAACTGCGCTGGCATATGATTTGCTATTTTCTTCCTTATTATTTTCTGTGACACTGTTAACTATATCGATCTCTGGATCGGGTGTTTTTGTAGCCGCCATCTTTCTAATTTGATGATTAACGATCGATTTAGTGACTAATCATTGGATTAATACCTTAATTGTGCTTGATTTTAGAATCAAAAGATCGGATCAAAAAGAAAATTTCGACCAGGTTTGCTCCGATTTAATCGCCGGGTTGCGCCGATTTTCAGAGCTCTTTCTAAGTTGATTTAAGCCTATGTACGTGTCATATAGGTCCAAGACTCACCGACAAACTACCAAGACTCACTAAAAAACTACCAAGATTTACGCCTATGAACTCAAGATTTACGCAGAAGGGGATATAAATACCAAGACTCACCAACAAACTAAAGGCATTCAATACCTAGAAGGAGAAAATATAGTCTTAAGCTTATACCTCTTTAATGTTTGGAACTTAAGTGTTTACTTCAACTTGAGTTCTCTCTATTACTTTGGGAAGCATTTAAGATCCTTGTAACCACTACAACTTAATACAAAACAACCACTCATTACCCCGTGGACGTAGACAAAATGTCGAACCACGTAATCTCTTGTGTTTCATGATAACTTAGAAGCTTTTACATTTTATTTGTGTTCTTCGTTATTATTGTGATCTTACATATCTTTCATTACTTAGTATCATCAGTTCAACAGAGGTATCGATACTACTTAGCATCTAATCCTCTGAACTGTACATATCACGTAGACTACGGGAAAAAGAGTAGTCACAAGATGTGCAAATTCCTTAACACTCACTATTGTGTTGTCCAGCATACTGCCTCAACACGTTTTCCTCTTAGTGTTGGGACATGCAATTCCTCAACACTCACTACTGTGTTTCCAGGAAAACTGCCTCAACACATCTTTCCTCTTAGTGTTGAGACGTTAAAATTCCTCAACATTCACTACTGTGTTTCCAGGAAAACTGCCTCAACACATCTTTCCTCTTAGTGTTGAGACGTGCAAATTCCTCAACACTCACTATTATGTTGTCAAGCATACTGCCTCAACAAGTTTTCCGCTTAGTGTTGAGACGTTCAAATTCCTCAACACTCACTATTGTGTTGTCAGACATACTACCTCAACACGTTTTCCTCTTAGAGTTGAGACGTGCAAATTCCTCAACACTCACTACTGTGTTGCCAGAAAAACTTCCTCAACACATCCTTCCTCTTAGTGTTGAGACACACAAATTCCACAACACTCGATATTGTGTTGCCAGGAAAACTGCCTCAACATATCTTTCCTCTTAGTATTGAGACGTTTAAATTCCTCAACACTCACTGCTATTTTGCTAGGCAAACTGCCTAAACACATCTTTCCTCTTAGTGTTGAGCCGTTCAAAATTCCTCAACACTCACTACTGTGTTTCCAGGAAAACTTCCTCAACATATCCTTCCTCTTAGTGTTGAAACATGCAAATTCCTCAACACTCACTATTGTGTTGTCAAACATACTACCTCAACACGTTTTCCTCTTAGTGTTGAAACATGCAAATTCCTTAACACTCACCATTGTGTTGTCAAGCATACTGCCTCAACACGTTTTCCTCTTAGTGTTGAGACCTGCAAATTTCTCAACACTCACTATTGTGTTGTCAGGCATACTGCCTCAACACGATTTCCTATTAGTGTTGAGACGTGCAAATTCCTCAAAACTCACTACTGGGTTGCCAGGCATACTTCCTCAACATATCTTTTCTCTTAGTGTTGAGATGTTCAAATTCCTCAACACTCACTAGTGTGTTTCCAGGAAAACTGCCTCAACACATCTTTCCTCTTAGTATTGAGTCGTTCAAAATTCCTCAACACTCATTAATGTGTTGTCAGGAAAACTTCCCAACACATCCTTCCTATTAGTGTTGAGACGTGCAAATTCCTCAACACTCACTATTGTGTTTCCAGGCAAACTGCCTCAACACATCTTTCCTCTTAGTGTTGAGACGTTCAAATTTCTCAACACTCACTACTATGTTGTCTGGCATACTGCCTCAATACATCCTTCCTATTAGTATTGAGACTGCAAATTCCTTAACACTCACTATTGTGTTGCCAGTCATACTGCCCAACACATACTCCCATAAGTTTTGAGATGTACAAATTCCTCAACACTCAGTACTCTGTTGTAGAGCATACTGCCTCAACACATCATCCTTGTAGTGTTGAGACGTACAAATTCCTCAACACTCACTAATGTGTTTTCATGCATAATGTCTCAATACATTATAGTACTGACAACTCCACCACATCAACACCCATCTTTGTATACAAGTCTCGGCTTCCTTAACACTCATTAGTCGAGACTCCACTACTTAAATACATCATTTTTGTAGTTGCAGGAAATCCTACACTACACCCTTGATAAGAATTTACTGTAATTAAGACATACTTGAAGACTAAAAACAACACTTTATTATTTGGTTCTCAGAAATGTTTACAAGAAACGAAAGAAATCAAGAATACAAACGCTATATTAAATTTTCTCTCTCCTCAAGGATTTCTCAACACTCTAAAAAATATGTCATCCTCCCCTCTGAATTTACTGGGTATCTTTATATAGGATAGTTACATAGTGGGTGACAGCTAATCTATCCTTTAATTTTGGATCTGACTCGCGATATTATCACAGTAGTTATAATGTCCATTCTCGCAAGCGTCATGACCATCGCAGGGTAATCACGCTCTTCCCGTGTTTCTTCATTCGTCAGCTATTACATCATTCTTCAAATCATTCTGTGACACTCGTGAAGTGTTGGAAAACTCGCGATGATGTTCGCAGAAGTGTTGTAAATCTCGCAAGAGTAATATCATGGCGATATTCTGGTCCTACATCTTGCCTCTTCTCATGTATTTTCTGCGAAGGAAGAAAGATCATGAGAATATAATACCGCAGCTGTTTATCTTTTTGCACTCTTCTGCTTTGACATGTTTCTGTATTCTTCGCCAGATGTTTTCACGTATTTTTTCTTCCATTCAAATTTTGACACATCCTTTTCAACCGTTGCGATCTGACCGTTCACGTCCTTTCTTTGCATTAATTGCATTCATCTTTTCGAGAACTTTTTTCTTCTATAAATACTTCTTTCATTCTTCTATTTACCTCTTTTTACTTTCTTCTTTCTATCCCTCTGTGATTTTGTTGTTCTTCCGTAAGTTGCGCATCTGTTACTGTTGCATCTTTTCCTTCAATATTCTATCTTTTTCTTCATTCCCATACTTATTTTACTAAAAATGGCTCTTGCTGGTCGTAAATATATGACTGCTTTGGAGGAAATGCATAAGAAGTTTAAGAATCAAGGTTTCTCTTTATCCACTTTCCCTAATCAAAACCCTAAAGATGAACTTTCCGTTAAACTATTTTCTGATCATCCAAGTTCCCGCGAGAAGGTTATAGTCTCGCTAGGTCAGCTTGAAGCTGGTCTTCCTATCCCTCTTTACAATCCAGAACTTCCTTTGTTCTATAAGATACTTTTTCATTCAAAATTCTCGCGAGCCGTATATCAACTGGGTGGGGATTGCATCCGTCTGCTGGTGGAGTATGCTACTCGCGGTGTAGTACCAGAATATCGCTACAACGCTCTTCCCGCGATATTAACACCCGCGATATTAACACCCTTGGAAGTTTGCTCCCTAAAATGATAAATAATGTGGCGAGAACCTCACAGCCACAACAAGAGAAAGTGGTGATGGATAACCAACAAAAATTGGTAGCGATGGGCATTCGAGATCAAGAAGAATATGATAGGGAAAAGAATTATTACAATCGCGGTGGAAATAATAAGATTCAAAGACTCGATCACCCACAAGAAACTTATGGTGGACAAATGCAGAATAATTTTATAGGGCAAGGTAATCAGAGGATAGTATGGGAAGAAATCAATATGCCACCTCTTAATACTAGCATAGAAAAAATTTGGGAAGCTATCATTTTGATGGAAAACATACCATCCCCATGGAACATAGGGAAAGAACCCCATCCAAATAGCCGAAGTCAAGAATTCTGTCCTTACCATCATTTTCATGGCTATTCAATAAATGATTGTAGGAATGTAAAGAGGATAATTTTGAGAATGATTGATCAGGGGAAGCTAAATCATTTTCTAGTAGGACATCCACAATCTCAATAATTAACGCCAGCACTAGAAACTCGCAGATTGAATGCTGTAAAAGGAGCAGAAACATTTGTGATTGAAGTAGGGGCTAAAGCAAAAAACTTGTTCTGTAATTCTATTGTGCACTCATATAGAACTGTGGAGGATTTCCATGATAATATCCTAAGTAGAGTCTTCGCAAGAGACATGAATGGGAAAGAAATAATGAATATAGCGAGAGCTTCGCCATTGGAAGAATGGCAGAAACAAACTATTTCTTTAACTACGCAAGATGTACCTGAGATTGGCGAGCAGCATGATAACCCATTGGTCATGAGATTGGAGATTAACCCAAAACAAATGCAAGAAGAGGATGAAGAAAATGATAGTAAATTTGAAGATTCATGGGCCATCAACAGAGTCTTAATAGATACAGGGAGTTCAGTTGATATCTTATTCTATCATACCTTTAAAACCATGGGTGGAAAGGATGAAGATCCGATACCATCAACATACAAAATATATGGATTTAACGGTACATCTAACAAGCCAAAAGGGGAAATTGAAATGCAAATACCGTTAAAAGGAATATCTTCAGAAATCTTATTCTGTGTGGTAGATATCGAATCGCCCTACAATGCTTTGATAGGAAGACCTTGGTTACACGGGATATTGGGTGTAGCATCTACTTATCACCAGTGTATCAAATTTCCTCATCCAAAAGGTGTTGGAGTTATTAAAGGAGACTGGGGAGAAAGCAAGAAATGTTATGAAATCGATATGAAGTCTTGCGAAGAAAGAGCTGAAAAGAATAGCAATTGGAAGTGCAAAATCAAGCAACGACAGAAATGTGAAAGTTTAATGATTAATGCAATAGAAAAAAAATAGGATGTGAAAGCTGATGGCGAGCATCTCGCAGAAAAAGAGACAATAGCAAAATGCAGCAGAAAAGCAGAATCAGAAAATAGTAAGTAGAGAGGTAAAATGATGAACCTTAGAGAACTCTACGAATAATTTGTTTGGAAAATATGTAATTGAACAAAATATTATGCTTGAAAGAATCGCAAAAACTTTACCAAAATGATCAAAGTTATGAAATCCTATCAGAGTTACAATACTCGCGAGAAGCGCGAATAAAATTTCGCAGAGACATAAGAATGGGACGAACCTTTATGGCATGCACCCTAGTTCGCGAATAAAATTTCGTAAGAGGCAAATGTAAGACCTAACAGTGCGTTATAAAGGGGGTATCTCTTGACATGACTCAGCGATAAGGTTATACCACTGCTGGAACCTGAGTCATGCAGATGTTGGGGGTTAAAGAAAACCTATCCGGGTGAGAGATATTGGATTTCCAACTGTAGTTGCAGGAAATCCCACACTACACCCAACTCAAGAATTTATGACACAATTTGAAGATTAAGAACCTTTTTATTGATATGATCTTAAAAGGATTACAATAATCAAGAATATAATTCACCTAATAAGATTTTCTCTCTCCTAAAAACTTTCTTAGCACTAAAAAATTCATCATCCTCTATGGAACTATTCATTTCCTTTATATAGGTATTTACATAATGGATGACAGCTCATTTACAGTTAAGATCCCCTTTAATTTTGGATCTGAGTTCTTGCGATAAATCGCAGTTAGCACCGCCTTAATCATTCGCAGGTTTTATTGGTTCGTCGCAGAAATGTCACACTTTATTCATGTTTCTGTCGTTTTCATCTGATATGTCATTCCTTACGTCACTTTGAGATGTGTCGCAGAATATCATTGATGTGTCGTAGAACTGTTGTTTATTTCGCAAGAATATTGTTGTGACAATATTATGATCCTACATCTTGCCTCTTCTCATATCTTTTCTGCGAAGAAGATAAAGATATGAGAATTTAAGTTTCTTGATTTTCCGCAACTCTTATTTTTTCGCGCTTCCTTCACTTTAACACGTCTCTGCATCCACATCGCTAGATATTCTACGCGTGTTTCTTCTCTCATTTATTCCTTGACACATCTCTTTTCAACCGTTGAATTCTGACCATTCACGTCTTTTCTTCATTGAATGCATTGATGTTCTTAAGAATCTTTTTCTCTTATAAATATCCTCTTCGCTACTCTCTCCTCTTCTTTTTACTTTCTCTTTTTTTTTTCTCTGCAACTCTTCTTTTCTTCATCTTCTTCCGCAAATTCCGGATCTACTACTGTTTCAATCTTGTTTCTTTATTCTTCTTCATCTTAATCATCATTCCCATACTAAAAAATGGCTCCTGCTAAAAAATTAGGTCAACCCACTTTCCAAAAACACCAACAGAAACTCAAAACTTTAGGTTTCACACTTTCTGAGATTTCTGGTCAAACTTTAGATTTTGATCTCTCCATTGATCTAGTTTCAGGATTTCCTTCTTCTAATGGGAAAATTCTTATTTCGCTAGGTCAACTAGAAGCTGGCCTTCCTATCCCTCTTTATAACCCTGATCTCCCTCTTTTTTATGAGATTATTTCTCACGCTAAATTTTCACGAGCAATCTTCCAATTAAGTGGAGATTGTATTCGTCTCATTCTCGAATATGCCTTTCGTGGATCTGGTAAAGGATCTCGCTATCCTGAATATGCGAAACATCCTGATTTTAAAGATATCCCAATTATTCTAGTGAAATATACCGTGGAGAACTTCTTTGCGAATTATCAAGTGATTCCCATGAAGAAAGATAGCACGTGTTGGGCTGTTCGTTTGAATAGGAATAAAAAAGTTGCGAAGGATAAACTTCTTATGCAAGATATAGATTATCATTCAAGTAAAAACCAAGGTCCACGCTTCTCAAAAGATGATAAGTGGTGTAGATTTCCTCTTCTCCTTGAAGGTCCATATATCTTTAGCGCTCTCGATCTTCCTGCGAATCCTGCAAATCTTGCGGCGTATTGTCCTTGGATTTTTAACTGGCCTGGAAGGAATTCTGAGGTATATTTCGCAGCATTTATCATTATTCGCAAATTTGGATAAATGTATCATTCCTATTGATTATATTGAGATATCTTTTATCAGATTGAAAGAATGAAGCTTAACTATGTCAATACTGGGAATCCTAATCTCCTTCAAATTTTGAAAACCTTCACAGATGAAGTAAGAAACAATCTTCTATAACCTTTAACAATATATTTTGCCCCTGTTTCTTATCTTTATATGTGATTGTTTTCAAGGAAATACCATTTGTCGCGGTGGTTGAAGCCAAAGATAAAGGCAAAAGAGTAGCAACTCCAAATGAAAGTTCTGGTGCTTCCCCTCGCCGCAATAAAAATCAAACCACTGATGGTCCTCCAAAGAAAATGAGAAAAACTCAACCACTTCCTTCTGATAATTCTCAACTCAAAGAAACTTCTACTATCGCTGAAAAAGATAATGAAATTGAAAAAAATAGTTGAGTTAATAATGATGCCTCTGCGGGCACTTCAATGCATATCTCTTCCGCAAGAATTAGGTCTTTGATGGGTCTTTCTCAACCTGAGACTCCAATGGATCAATTGTCTAATATTTTTAGAAATCCCTTACAAGGTATTGGAGATAAAGATATTACTCGTACTTGTGACTATCTCTCAAAGATCTGCGACGCTTCAATCTTGACTAATAATAAAGATCTTAAAGGAGTCTCAAGATTTATTAACCCAGGTTTTCTTCATGCGTTAGCTTCGCTGGTATCCCCCTTTCCTTCATTTTTCTTGTAGTAGGTTTTAAATTTGTCATGAGTATCAAAAATCTTTTACTTATCTTACTTTTTTTTTCTTTTCTGTCATAGACTGCCAGAGCTTTTTTTTCTGTTGATTCAGAATTAGAAAATAGATTATCATCATCACAGAAAAGGCTTACTGATTCACAATCTGAATCTGTGAAACTTCTTGAGAAAAATAAGCAATACGAAGCTGAAATCTCCATTCTTCGCGAAAAATATAAACAGTTGGAAGTAGCTGGAAATACTGAGCTTCTTAATAAAAATAAATCGCTTGAAGTAGAAATTCAAGTTCTTCAAAAAAAACTAGTTGATAAGGAGAAATTATGCAAACAAGTTATTGGTATAAGTCTCCCCCCCCCCCCCCTTTTTTTTTGAGCTTATTTGGGAAACCATTTTGCAGATGCCTATAATCTTACTGATGAAGCCATCATTCTTAATTCTTTTGATGAACCCATAGATGAAACCACTCTTCTTGGGCGTCTTAATGATGCTTTAAATAATAATTCAGATGAAAAAATTAATACTTTGTCCCTTGATGAGCTTAAATATCATATCTCCCTTATGAGAATGGATTATGGATCTGTCTTGAGTACATCTAATAGTTTAAAGACTTGCAGAGATGAATTTAGAGAAAAAAATCAAAGTCTTAAAAGCCAAGAAGAGTGAACTTGAGAAGGATAAAGAACGCATTACTCTTCAAGGCGCTGAAGCTCTATCAAAATTTCGCAATACCCTTATTGATACTGAACTTGAGAGAGATAGACTTAAGGATGAAAACATAAAACTTCTTAAAAGAGAAAAACAAACTCGTTCCCATCTTCTCATTCAAAATGATGATGAATTCGCATGGGCTGCGACAATTCTCGATAATGCTAGGAAAAACTTAGCGATAGATGTCAGTCTTCATACCGAGCAAGCAACATTGATACAAGAAATGATCCATGAAAGAGAAGGTTATTTATTGTTCCTCTAATATCTTTGTATTTCTTGTAGATTCCCAACCAATTTCTAATTTATTGTTGTATCATCGCAGAATCTGAAGGAAGACATTCCAAAAGGGTAGCAGAACTTGAAGAAGAAAAAAGTGGTCTTGCGAAAAATATTGCTTCCCGTAATGAAAAAATCTCAAGACTGCGAGAGAAAATAAATATATCCAACTCAAATTTGCGTAATAATCTTTTCACCGTTCGCAATAATGCTATTGATAAAGTTTGCAAGGATAATGATCTTCCTCTTAGTTTATATCCTTGTCTTATGGATAATATCCCAGCCAGTTCTCAAGTACCAATTATTTCTGATAGTGAGGCTGATACAAATGAAAATGAAAGCGAAGATGAGGAAGGAGCTAATGATGAAGATAGTGAAGAAGAATACGAAGATGAAGATAATGATGGAGATAAATAGCTCTGTTTTTTCTTTTTGATTTTCTCCTGTATTTTTATCTTTCTTTCTTGCGATAATTATCTGCGACAACTTGTAATATTCTGCGAATTATCTGCAGCTCCTGATATCTTTCAATATATAAAATTTTTTTTTGCTTCTATCTGTTTGTTATTTATATGAATTTATCATATAATGATGAATAACAATTTTACCATTCTATGCATCATTCCCATACTTGCCCCTTGTTATTAATCTGCAATATGATAAATGAATTATCACAAATAATGCTGCAAAAAAAATCTGTTATATGCTTCGCAAATATAACCTCTCTTGTGGTATTATTTTGCCTTCCTAGTTAAAGGTCTTATTATGCCACTTTTATGCGACAAGATCGCAGGACATTCTTACTTTTACATGTAATAATCCATTGATCTTGTCTTATCATTTATTTTGATCTATGCGACAATATGATAAGTCTAAGCCATCTTACGAGATTAATATCTCTTTGCTTTTTAAGACTTATGATATTGGCGTCTTTGCGATGAAATCGCAAGACGTTTTTGCGATTTATATCCTCTTATCATTGATTTCATTTATCTCGTCTTTTGTTCTTCTCGCAAAAACCCATTAATCTCATCTTAACATTTCTCTTTAGGCTTTTTAGACTGTCATGCAGAAATATGATGGGCCTAAATATTCTTGCGAATATAAAGTCCCATGACATTGCTTTCTGTGTCACGCGACAATATGACGGGTCTAAATACTCTTACGAATGTAAAGTCCCATGACATTGCCGTCTTTTTTGATACACAGCTCCCTAATGGAGGGTATCGCCCTTATCTCTCCCCCTGGTTGCCCCTTCAAGGAGACGTACTTATGCCATACAAGACTAGCTCCTCCCATCCGGTTCTAGAAACAACCAGTTGTTTTCGTAGCCTCTTATCCTTTATGCCTATATGGCTTATAGTTACGAGACTACACCCTAGTGGGGTTTTCTTCGGGCCGAACACATCGTAAGTCAAGACTTGCCATGGATGGCCAGGGTAGGTTCATCCGTCCCAGGCACCCACAGCTCAACCGTGTACCTCGACGCCTTAATCATACTTTGCATTCCTTAGGAGAAACTCTCGGGCGCCCAACCAGGGTATAACCTTATATAGTTGGGAATCCAAATTATCTCTCCTGGATGGATTTTCTATAATCCCAAATCTCCATGACTAGGTTCAGAAGAAGATAGCCTTTCCCATAGTCATGCAAAGAGATACCCCCCTTATGATGCACTTTAAGGACATTGCCTCTTACGGAATAGAATCCGCGAACTAAGGTGTACGCCATAAAAGTTCGTCCCATTCTTATATGTTTTTAGGCGATTTGCGCCCGTCTTATGCATTTGCATTAAAAATTCTTATATGATTTGAAATCATCATCTTTTTCGTTCAATAGAAAAATTCTGATTTTTGAGCAAAGTTTTTCTTTTAATATTCTGTTTTCATATTTCTTGGTATTTTTGTTCTTCAACTATTCGCAACATGACATTGCTTCACTTCTTTTCTTCTGTGACGAATGATTACTCTCAATATTCTGTTATTTGTTTACTTTCTTGCGAGAAATGAAGATTTCATCCTTTCCCAGCTCCTTGCACTTGTTTATTTTCCTGCAAAGATTTAAACTTTTTTTTTTCTTTTTGCGCAATTAATCACCATTGATTCTTTGGGTACAAACTATTCTTGTAAAATATCCTTTCCCCGCAACTCTATATTGTCCACCATTAATTTCTCTACTCTCTGAGTTTTCTTCCTGTTATGTTGCCAATTACAATTTTTGGCGTTCCTTTCTTCGCAAGTATTAATGTCAACTTCATAACACTTTTTCCCTTCAAACCAATCACCTTTAATTATCCCAATACCATGAGGATGTGGAAACTTTATGCATTGATGATATGTGGATGCTATGCCCAAGATTCCATGGAGCCATGGTCTTCCAATTAAGGCATTATAAGGAGATTCGATATCCACTACACAGAACTTAATTTTTGAAGATATCTTGTTCAATGGGATTTCCATAGTGATTTCTCCTTTTGGCTTATTCGAAGTGCCATTAAAACCATAAATCTTGTAAGTTGAGGGGATTAATTCATCATATCTTCCACCCATTGTACGTTAGGTATGATAAAATAAGATGTCTACCGAGCTTTCAGTATCAATTAAAACCTTATCTATTGCCCAAGAATCACTTGCTGCGTCACCATCATCTTCTTCTCCCACTCTGTACTTTGGATTTATCTCTAACTTTACCACCAACTGGTTGTCATGCATCTTCCCTGGCTCTGGTATTTCTTGTGCAGTAAAAGAAATAACTTTTTTCTGCCATTCTTCTAACGAAGAAATTTTCGCAATATTCATCACCTCTCTTCCCTCTATATCCCTCGAAAATACTCTACTTAGCACATTATCATGGAAATCTTCTATTGTTTTCTGCGAATGTACAATTGAATTGCAAAATAGATTTTTTGTTGTAGCTCCTACTTCAATGACAAATGTCTCTGCGTCTTTCGCAACATTGACTCTACGAATTTCTGGTGCTTGCGGCAATTGCTGGGGTTGTGGATATCTCGCTAGAAAATGATTTAACTTCCCTTGTTCAATCATTCGCAGAATAATTCTTTTTACATTTCTACAATTATTCACAGAATGGCCATGAAAATGATGATAAGGACATAACTCTTGATTTTGGTTGTTAGGATGTGGTTCTTTCCCCATGTTCCAGGGTGAGGGTATATTATCCATCAAAATAATCGCTTCCCAAATCTTGTCTATACTGGTATTTAGAGGTGGTAATTTGACATCTTCCCATATAATCTTTTGACCTCTTTGCTCTCTTGAATAATTCTGCCTCTGTCCACCATAAGTCTCCTGCGGTTGATCAAACTTTGGTACCTTATTATTGTTATTGCGATTATAGAAATTTCTCTCCTTTTCCAATTCCTCCTGATCTCTACTCCCCATTGCTACTATCTTACGTTGATTATCAATCTCCATTTTCTCTCGCTGATTTTTGGAGGTACTTGCTACTGTATTAATCATCCTTGGTAATAAACTTCCATTTGCTGCGGTTGAACTTGTGCCTGCGAGAATTAGATATGACCCCATCTCATTTTTTTTTCCTCCAAAGCGATATACTCTTCTTGCAGTTCTCGCAGTTCTGTCATAGTGATTGTGTTTTTAACTCTGAATACCTGGATGTATAATAGATTTGTCGCAAACATAGCATTTACGAAATACAAAATGAGATATCTTTCATCTACTCTTCCTTCCATTTCACTACACATTGTCCTACATCTTATCGTTAAGTGTTTTAAACTCTCACCAACTCTCTGCTTCAATCCAAACACATCTTCAATTCCAGGTCGTGTAAAGTTATTACTTATGTATGCTCCTAAGAAGGTAGTTTGCAAGTGCATGAACAAAGTTATTATATTCTTGGGAAGACTTTCAAACCACTTCAATGCTTCGCCAGTTAAACTTGACGCAAACTATTTGCACAGAATGACATCATGGTTCTCCCATTGTAGCATGCATCGAATATAAGTTTTGATATGTTGAACGGCACATGTAGTCCCATCAAAAATACTGGTCAACACCGGTAAATTGCATTTTGGAGGTATCCCTCCTAATTGTACCTCTTGAGTAAATGGAGTTTTCGCAGCTTCTTCGATTGCCTCATCAAGTTGTATTCTTCCTCCTTCTCTTCTGTTACTTATCATTCCTCTCATTTCTGCTAATTCTCCCAAGATTTGTACATTCCTATCATAATTTTGCTCCATTGGCCTTTTCAACGCAGCCTCTCTTCGCCTGCGTTCATGCATTTCTTGTCTTGCGATATTTCGCGCTTCTTCTCCAACATATTGATTTTGCCTTCTTCTACGATTTTCTTCTTCTTGAACTTGCAAGTTAACTTGTCTTTCATTCTCTTCTCTGCGAATTTCCTCATCTCTTATTGTTTCTCTTCGTTGCCTTTCTATGTCTCTGCGAATTTTCTCATATTCCTCATTGAGATTACCATTATTACGATTTTGTGCACGTCGTCTTTCTCGATTATCATGATTATTCTGACGCAATGCTACTTGAATTTCTTGTTCTTCTACTTCCGCTCGCAATCTCTCTCTCTCCCGCTAAATGTACTTGCTCAATATAATTCCTCTCAATATCATCTTCAATTATTCTGCGATTTCTTCGAATCTCCTCATCACGTAACATTCTCCTTCTCTCTTCTTGATTTTCTTCCTCATCTTGATTATGTCTAATGTCCAAAGTATCACCGCGTGGAATATAACGATCATTTATCAAATTCTCGCCAATATTTGGTATAGGGTGATTTTGTCTTGTTTCTTCTCTATATGATCTTGAACTTGATCTCACGCTGCTTCTTGATCTTCTGTTTTGCAACCTCAAATTTTCCATTCTTAGTTCATGATTTTGTATTGTAAGATTTGCACGTTATTCCTCCTCTAATATTCTTTCTTCCTGTATCCTTTGTCTCAAATCATCTACTACTTCATGCCCTTCATGAATTGCTCCTCCATCCACTTCTTGATTTCTTTCCTCTTCTTGATTTTCTGGCTCTTCTATCGAATTCGACCTCCAAGTATGCACACTTACTCTATCATAATCCTCATTTCTATCTTGTGCTTGTGTTTGTTGATTTGGTGGTTGAATTGAATTTTCTGCTCCATTTCTCATTCTACTTCTTCCTGATCTAATCCTTAAAGATCCTTCCAATTCACTTGTTCCTTCTCCTGCAATTCTTTTACTTCTTCTCACTGTTGTTGGTGGTTCTGATATATTTCTTCTTCTCCTAGCCATTTCTTCAATTATAATAATTTCTTCAGATTGCAGTTTGAAATTTCTCAAATTGATTCTCCCTGTTTCTGGGTGCCAAAATGTAGTTGCAGGAAATCCCACACTACACCCAACTCAAGAATTTATGACACAATTTTAAGATTAAGAACCTTTTTATTGATATGATCTTAAAAGGATTACAATAATCAAGAATACAATTCACTTAATAAGATTTTCTCTCTCCTAAAAACTTTCTTAGCACTCAAAAATTCATCATCCTCTCTGGAACTATTAATTTCCTTTATATAGGTATTTACATAATGGATTACAGCTCGTGACAGCTCATTTACAATTAAGATCCCCTTTAATTTCGGATCTGAGTTCTTGCGATAAATCGCAGTTAGCACCGCCTTAATCATTCGCAGGTTTTATTGGTTCGTCGCAGAAATGTCACACTTTATTCATGTTTCTGTCGTTTTTATCTGATATGTCATTCCTTACGTCACTTTGAGATGTGTCGCAGAATATCATTGATGTGTCGTAGAACTGTTGTTTATTTCGGAAGAATATTGTTGTGACAATATTCTGATCCTACACCAACTATATATGGTTATACCATGGTTGGATGACTGAGAGTCTCTTCTAAGAAGTGCAAAGTATGACCAAGGCGCCAAGGTACACGGTTGATCCAAGGGTTCCAGGAGCGTACGAAACTCTCTTGCCATCCTTGGTAAGTCTTGGCTACAATGCACTTGGCCTGAAGAAAACCCCACCTAGGGTGCAGTCTTGTAAATATAATCCATATAGGCATAAATGACCAGAGGCTGCGAAAACAGCTGGTGGTTGGTAAATATGGATGGGAGGAGCTAGTCTTGTATGGCCGATGTGCCATCCTTGAAGGGGCAACCAGGGGGAAGATAAGGGAGGCACCCTCCATTAGGGAGATGATAAGTGTCTTAAGACGGCAATGTCATGGGGCTTTATGATCACAAGAACATTTAGGCATGTCATATTGTCGCGTGACGTAAATGATGCAGAGGCAACAAGCCACGAGAGAAATGTTAAGATGAGATCAATGGGTTTTTTACATGAAAATGTAAAGACGTCCTGCGATTTCATCGCAAGACGACAATGTCACGAGCCTTTGATCTCGCGAGAGAACTTAGACTTGTCATATTGTCGCAATACAATCAAGATATAAAGATAAGACAAGATCAATGGGTCAATACATGCAAATGTAAAGACGTCCTGAGATTTTGTCGCAGAAAGAAAGAGCGTGGCAAAATAAGACCTTTAATTAGGAAGGCACAATAAGACCACAAGATTACTGCGATAATACTCGCAGATGTTACGAGAATTTCGATTTCACGCAATTATTATTGACGGAAAGATTGCCAATATTAAGGCAAATTTTAAATTTTTATTTTATCTTTTAATCAATTTTTATATTGTAGATGAATAGTAGAGGCAAGTATGGGAATGTATGAGAACGATGAAATTATTATTCATCTATCATATAAAAATTGCATAGAAACATGGACGCAGATAATTAAAAGAATAATAGTTATATTGATTGATTAACTTGCAGAAAAAGAGCTGTTTTTTTATACTTACAGGTATAAGTAAAGAGGCAAAAGAAATTTACAAATTTAGAGAAACTAACGGCAATGTTACAGAAAAAAGAGAAGGAAAAGGAAGAACTAGTTAGATCCATCGCCATCTTCTTTATCAGACTCCTCCTCATCGTTAGATTTCCCTTTCATCATTGTCATCATAATCTTCTTCTTCGCCAGATTTTTCACCTTCATCATCATTATTATCATTTTCTTCCTCGTCAGAATCCTCAGCCTCACTATCAGAGATGTCGAGATTTGAAATCACTTCGGGTACTTCTTTTGCAAGATCATGATATATAGAAGAAGAAATCCCATGGTCATTGCAAACCAAATTAACAGAATCCTTGCGAACAACAATGAGAGATCTATTGAAGTTCGCGGTAGTGATGCCAAATTGCTTCTTCAACTGTGAATATTTATTATTGTGAGCAGCAAGAGTATTCGCGAGTTGATCCTTCTCCTCTTCAAGCTCCTTGATTCTTTCAAGATAACCTTTCTCAGCTTCTACAAGAATATGGCAACAAGTTAGAAATTTTATAAAGAAGAATAATAAAAACAAGAAACTAGCGAGAAGAAGATTAGCTAATAACCTTCTCTGTTAGAAATCATATCTCTAATTAGAGCTGCCTGTTCAACTTGAAGGCTAACATTTACATCTAAATCATTTCTAGCATTGTCAAGAACCTTCGCAGCCCAAGAAAACTCATCATCGCTATTAATGAGGAGACGAGATCTAATTTGAGTCTCCCTCGCAAGAAGATCTTCATTCTCGCGGATAAGTTTATCTTTGACCATTTTAACGTCAAGGAGAGTTTTATGAAAATCTGCTAAGGTTTTAGATCCTTTTTTATGGCAAGATCCTTCTCGTCAATAAGCTCGCTATTTTTCTGCCTTAATTTATCTATTTCTTTCTTTGAATCAAAATAAAGGCGCCTATATTTGTCAGTCAAGACAAAATTGAATCTGTGTTCAAGTTTTAAGATATTAAACTTGGATCTAAGTTCGTCTATGGGGAGGGAGTTAATCTTATCATCTGAGAAATTACTTAAGGAATTATTAAGACTAGTAAGAAGAGTATGATCATCTACAAGTTTAGGGAAAGTTTGAAAGATTATAGCCTCGTCAGTAAGACCATAAATATCTGCAAGTTAAAAGTGATTGCTCGAATAAGCCGCGATAGAATAAAAGGAATTAAGAGAGATGGGAAATCAGTCATACCATAGATATGTTGGTTAGACCTATCAATATTAATGATCTTTTGCTTATTAACAGAAGCTTCTGTCTCCAATTGTTTATTCTTCTTGCGAAGCTCTATATTTTCAGACTCTAGTTTTTCCTTATCTTGGCGAACTTTAGCTGCTTTTTCTTCAGCGTTGACGCATCTTGTAGTACCATAATATCTCTACAACGATATTCTGGTGATAAGAACGACATTTCCACGAGAAGGTTGAATACTCCCACTACAAGAATGACATCTTTCACGAGAGCGTCGTGAGAATTCTCCAAAGAAATTTGGTGAGCAACATGAGAAAGCATCAAGATAGTTGACAATTGAAGAAGCATGATAAAAGAATGTTGTTTCACGAGGATTACGAAAGATGGCGAAAATAAACAATGTAACTACTGCGATGAGATTGCAGAATAGATCCGAAAGAAGGGGAAAGCTTAGTTGTCTTCCATTATGTAATTTCCTATATAAGGAGATCAGGTAAGTCCAGAGGATGATGATGTATTTTTTGGATCTGAGAAAATCTTGAGGAGAGAGAAACTCCAGAAAAGAAAGTTGTAATTCTGAGTTTGAATATTTTTTGTAAACATTTCTGAGATTTAAATAATAAAAGTGTCGTTTAATTCTTCAATCTTCAACTAGTTCCACTTAGATTTTTATAGGATCTTAATAGGGGTGTAGTGTGGGAAATCCTGCTACTACATGTTGGCACTGACTAAGGGGACCGTTGAATTAGCAAAATCGAAGAAAAGGTAAAAAAGAAGACAGGAATTATTCAAGATCAAGGAAACTTTGAAGAAGATTGGTGAAATATTCAGAAGAAAAATGATAAGAATTAAAGAAAATTGTAGGAAATTGAAGTATGAATTAGTGTCAAGAGAAATGATCGATAAATTTCATGAAAATATTAAGGGGAGGATACATAAACGTGATTTTGAAGGAAGAAAAATTATGATGGTAGAGAAAACGCCATTATTAAAGAATTGGGAAAAGCAGGAAATTACATTTACAGCAACAGAAGTTTTAGAAGAAAATCTAGATCATACATCTCCTTTGGTGATTACGGTACCCATGATACCAATAAGGAAGGAAAAGTCAATAAAATCTGTAGAAAAATGGGCTATAAATAGAACTCTAGTTGACACAGGAAGTTCTGTGGATATAATTTTCTATCATGCTTTTAAGAAAATGGGTTATAAGGATGAAGAAATGTCTATTTCATCTTATCATATTCATGGTTTCGGAAAATCTATAACAAAACCAAGAGGAGAAATAATAGTGCGATTACCACTTGGAGAAATTGAAACACAAGTAACACTATGCGTGGTAGATATGGAATCACCATACAACATGATATTGGGAAGACCGTGGATACACGCGATTAAAGTCAGTAAAGCGTCAACCTTACATCAACGCATCAAATTCCCTATGCCTAGCGGAATTGGGGAAATTAAAGGAGATACAGATCTTGCGAAGACATGCTATCAAATTGAAGTAAAAAATTGTGAAGAATGTCCTAAGCAGCGAAAAGCTCGCAGAAAATTGATGAGAAAAACAAGAAAAGAAGAAGAATTTAAAATTTACATGATAAGAGCAAACGAGGGAAAAGGGATACCCAATGAATTTTTGCGAGAAGGAGATGAACGTGCGGGAGTCATAAAAACACCAGCACTAGAAGCCAGTTACACTGCAGCTGAACCAACAAAAGAAGTAAATGTTGGGAGTGAAGAAGAACCTAAAATACTGAAAATTGGGACTAGAATGGAGATAGACGAGGAAGAAAGAACTATAAATCTTTTACGAGAATACAAAGACATTTTCGCGTGGAGCATGGATGAAATGCAAGGGATAGATCCATCGGTAGCATGTCATAAATTAGAAATCAACAAAAATGTAAGGCCGTTCAAGCAAAGAATAAGAAAAATCGCAACTACATACCATTCTCAGATAGAAGAAGATGCTTGATGCAGGAATAATAAGGCAAGCAAAGTATCCAGAGTGGATTGCAAATATGGTGGTGGTCCCAAAGAAGAATAAAGGAATAAGAATTTGCATAGATTTTACCGATTTAAATAAAGCTTGTCCTAAAGATAGTTTTCCACTACCAGATATTCCCCAAATGGTTGAGTCAGCAGCGGGAAATGCAAGAATATCTTCGTTAGATGGATATAAAGGATACAACCAAATCCCTCTCGCTGAAGAAGATCAAGAACATACTGCATTTTTTGCTCCAAGAGGGTTATATTGTTATACAAAAATGCCCTTTGGATTACGAAATGCTGGTGCAACATACCAAAGAATGGTGGAGAAGGTATTTGCAAAGTGGATCCACAAAACACTGGAGGTATATGTAGATGATATGTTAGTCAAGAGCAAGGAAGCTGAAGATCATGTACAAGACTTGAAGGAAATTTTTGAACAAATGCGGCAATTTAATATTAAAGTAAATCCTGAAAAGTGTACTTTTGGTGTGACTTCAGCAAAGTTTCTGGGGTATATTGTATCAAAGGAAGGAATACAAGTTGATCCAGAAAAAGTGCAAGCGATTCGCGATATGCCCACACCATCTACAGTAAAAGATGTGCAAAAATTGAATGGGCTTTTAGCCTCGTTAGGAAGATTCATCTCGCGATCTTCTGATAAATGCAAGCATTTTTTTCGATATACTCAAAAAGGGAACAAAATTCAGATGGACAGATGAATGTGAGAAGGCTTTTCAGGGAATAAAAGAGCATTTAATGGGTATAACCATTTTGAGAAAGCTGAACCGGAGAAGAGTTATTAATTTATCTCGCGACAACGGCATATGCGCTAAGTGCGGTATTGCTGGGATAGAGAAACCAATTTACTATATTAGTAAAACATTCAATTCAGCAGAGAAAAATTATTCAAAGATTGAGAAATTAATCCTAGCATTGGTACATTCAACTTTCAAGCTTCGCATTTACTTTCAAGCACATAAGGTCAAGGTGTTAACAAAAGTGCCAATTGAATCGGTAATGAAGAATTCAAAAAGATCAGGAAGAGTAGAAAGATGGAATGCACAAGTAGGACAGTTCAATATCAAATATGAAATTCTATCCTCGCCAAAATCCCAAGTCATCGCAAATTTCTTAGCTGAATTTCCTTTGGAAAATGACGAAGCTGTGGAAGAAATGATGGAGGCAGAAGAAGAACATGGAGATCCAAAAGAATTATTGACAGAACCCAATAGATGGGAGATATTAGTGGATGGATCATCTAATGGAGTTGTTTTTATTTCAGTTGTTTTTAAGGAGAAAAAACATCTTTCTCATTTAGTTAGAATTTACATCCACTAATAATGAGACAGAATATGAGGCTGTTATCCACGCTTTGAAATTTGCAATAGAAATGAAGTTGGAAAATGCTAGAATTACAAGCGATTCTCAATTGGTTATTCGTCAAATAACTGGAGAATATATAACAAATGAACCTTCTTTAAAGAAATACAAGAGACTCGTGGAAGAATTATCTGCGAGAATTCCAAAGATAAAATGGAGGCACATATCAAGGAAAGATAATGAAAGCTATGGACGCTTTTGCCTTCATATCTAGCATGATGACAAACCCACTTGCGAGATGCATAAAAATTCAAACACTCTTATTACCTTCAGTAAATAAAGAAGACGAAGAAGGAGAGAAAGATGTGATGATTGTAGAAAATGGCGAAATAGAAGCAAAAGAGAGAAACAAATATTGGCGAGCGGAACTTCTTGCTTATTTGGCGAAAGGAGAAACTCCAAGAAATATACTGGAGGCACACAAGCTAAGAAGCAGGGCAACTAATTATGAGATAAGAGACGGAGTGTTATATCGCAGATCATTTAATGAACCATCGCTAAGATGTTTGACAAGGGAGGAAGGAGAAAAGGTGTTAAAAATGATGCACAGTGGAGATGCTGGTAATCATAGCGGAGGTAGATCTTTGGCATATAGAACGAAGATGCAAGGGTATTACTGGCCTTACATGCATGAAGATGCGAAAAAATATTCAAGACGTTGTGAAGAATGTCAGCGATTTGGAAAAAAGATACATGCACCAAGAGCACCACTATCATCCTCAACAAGTGTATGGCCCTTCGGAAAATGGGGATTAGATATTGTGGGACCATTTGTGCCTGGCTCTGGACAAAGGAGATACCTCATTGTGGCTACAGATTATTTCACAAAATGGGGAGAAGTAAAAGCAGTACAACATATTCGTGATAAAGATATTTTCACATTCATATTCGAGAATATCATCTGCAGATTTGGAATACTAGCACAGTTGATGTCTGATAATGGAAAGCAGTTTGAAGGACAAAACATAGAATTACTACTCAATGCATTTAAGATAAAGTGTGGAAAATCTACTCCTTTATACCCACAAGAAAATGGTCAAGCTGAGGCAACTACTAAAACGATCGCAGATATTCTGAAAAAGAAATTAGAAGGGTATCACAAATCATGGTGTGAGCAAGTACATAATGCAATATGGGCCTACAACACCACTAGAAGAGAGGCTACTGGAATGTCACCCTTTTGTTTAACATATGGGGTTGAAGCTGTATTACCAACAGAAGTTGCTATTCCTACAACAAAAAGAGAAGCGTGGGAAAGGAATTTAAGTCTTTGGTATGATTTTACATAAACTAGATGAATTGGAAGAAAAAAGGAGAAGACTCTACTAAAACATATGGAAAACTACCAGCGAAGGTTAGCTCGCGAATATAACAAACGTGTCAAAAAACGAGAATTCCAAATTGGTGATTTAGTTCTGCGAGAGACACCGAGATATTAGCGAGAGAATGGTGGAAAATTGGCGAAAAAATGGGACGGACCTTACTTAATTAAAGAAATTATTCGAAATGGGTCATACAAATTAATGGATCCTGAAGGAAGAGATGTTGGCCAACGACTTGATAGACCAAGGAATAGACTATTTTTGAAAAGGTATTATCAGTGGCTGTAGTACCAGAATATCGCCACAACGATATTCTCGTAGTAAAAACAACTCTTTCACGAGAAGGTCAAATATTCCTATAAGTATAAATGACATTGTTCACGAGAATGTCGTAAGGAGTCTTCAGCAACATTTGGCGAGCGTCACGTGGAAGCATCATAATAGCTGACGATTGAAGAGACATGTTATGAGAGTATTGTTTCACGAGGATTACAAAAGTTGGCGAAGATTAATATTGCAAATACCACGATGAGATCACAGAATATATCCGAAAGAAGGGGAAAACTTAGCTGTCACCCACTATGTAATTTCCTATATAAAGGGTTCAAGTAAGTCCAGATGAGGGGGATGTATTTTTTAGAGTTGAGAAAACCTTGAGGAGAGAGAAACTCCAGAATGGAAAGTTGTAATTCTGAGTTTGAATATTTTCTGTAAACATTTCTGAGATCTAAATAATAAAAGTGTCATTTAATTCTTTAATCTTCAACTAGTTTCACTTAGATTTTTATAGGATCTTAATAGGGGTGTAGTGTGGGAAATCATGCTACTACATTTTGGGCCGGCTAAGGGGACGATGAATTAGCAAAATCGAAGAAAAGGTAAAAAAGAAGATAGGGATTATTCAAGATCAAGGAAACTTTGAAGAAGATTGGTGAAATATTCAGAAGAAAAATGATTAGAATTAAAGAAAATTGTAGGAAATTGAAGTATGAATTAGTGTCAAGAGAAATGATCGATAAATTTCATGAAAATATTAAAGGGAAGATACATAAGCGTGATTTTGAAGGGAGAAAAATTATGATGGTAAAGAAAACGTCATTATTAAAGAATTGGGAAAAGCAGGAAATTACATTTAGAGCAACAGAAGTTTTAGAAGAAAATCTAGATCATACATCTCCTTTGGTGATTACAGTACCCATGATACCAATAAGGAAGGAGAAGTCAACAAAATCTGTAGAAAAATGGGCTATAAATAGAACTCTAGTTGACACAGGAAGTTCTGTGGATATAATGTTCTATCATGCTTTTAAGAAAATGGGGTATAAGGATGAAGAAATGTCTATTTCAGCATATCATATTCATGGTTTCGGAAAATATATAACAAAACCAAGAGGAGAAATAATAGTACGATTACCACTTGGAGAAATTGAAACACAAGTAACATTATGCGTGGTGGATATGGAATCACCATACAACATGATATTGGGAAGACCATGGATACACGCAGTTAAAGATGTAGCGTCAACCTTACATCAACGTATCAAATTCCCTATGCCTAGTGGAATTGGGGAAATTAAAGGAGATACAGATCTTGCGAAGATATGCTATCAAATTGAAGTAAAAAATTGTGAAGAACGTCCTAAGCAGCGAAAAGCTCGCAGAAAATTGATGAGAGAAACAAGAAAAGAAGAAGAATTTAAAATTTACATGATAAGAGCAAAAGAGGGAAAAGGAATACCAAATGAATTTTCGCGAGAAGGAGATGAACGTGCGAGAGTCATAAAAATACCAGCACCAGAAGCCAGTTACACTGCAGATGAACCAACAAAAGAAGTAAATATTGGGAGTGAAGAAGAACCTAAAATACTGAAAATTGGGACTAGAATGGAGATAGACGAGAAAGAAAGAACTATAAATATTTTGCGAGAATACAAAGACATTTTCGTGTGGAGCATGGATGAAATGCCAGGGATAGATCCATCGGTAGCATGTCATAAATTAGAAATCAACAAAAATGTAAGGCCGTTCAAGCAAAGAATAAGAAAAATCGCAACAACATACCATTCTCAGATAGAATAAGAATTACAGAAGATGCTTGATGCAAGAATAATAAGGCAAGCCAAGTATCCAGAGTGGATTGCAAATATGGTGGTGGTCCCAAAGAAGAATAAAGGAATAATAATTTGCATAGATTTTACCGATTTAAATAAAGCTTGTCCTAAAGATAGTTTTCCACTACCAGATATTCCCCAAATGGTTGAGTCAGCATCGGGAAATGCAAGAATATATTCGTTAGATGGATATAAAGGATACAACCAAATCCCTCTCGCTGAAGAAGATCAAGAACATACTGCATTTTTTGCTCCAAGAGGGTTATATTGTTATACAAAAATGCCCTTTGGATTACGAAATGCTGGTGCAACATACCAAAGAATGGTGGAGAAGGTATTTGCAAAGTGGATCCACAAAACACTGGAGGTATATGTAGATGATATGTTAGTCAAGAGCAAGGAAGCTGAAGATCATGTACAAGACTTGAAGGAAATTTTTGAACAAATGCGGTAATTTAATATTAAAGTAAATCCTGAAAAGTGTACTTTTGGTGTGACTTCAGCAAAGTTTCTGGGGTATATTGTATCAAAGGAAGGAATACAAGTTGATCCAGAAAAAGTGCAAGCGATTCGCGATATGCCCACACCAGCTACAGGAAAAGATGTGCAAAAATTGAATGGGCTTTTAGCCTCGTTAGGAAGATTCATCTCGCGATCTTCTGATAAATGCAAGCATTTTTTCGATATACTCAAAAAGGGAACAAAATTCAGATGGACAGATGAATGTGAGAAGGCTTTTCAGGGAATAAAAGAGCATTTAATGGGTATAACCATTTTACAGAAAGCTGAACCAGGAGAAGAGTTATTAATTTATCTCGCGACAACGGCATATGCGCTAAGTGCGGTATTGCTGCGAGTAGATGCTGGGATAGAGAAACCAATTTACTATATTAGTAAAACATTCAATTCAGCAGAGAAAAATTATTCAAAGATTGAGAAATTAATCCTAGCATTGGTATATTCAACTTTCAAGCTTCGCATTTACTTTCAAGCACATAAGGTCAAGGTGTTAACAAAAGTGCCAATTGAATCGGTAATGAAGAATTCAAAAAGATCAGGAAGAGTAGAAAGATGGAATGCACAAGTAGGACAGTTCAATATCAAATATGAAATTCTATCCTCGCCAAAATCCCAAGTCATCGCAAATTTCTTAGCTGAATTTCCTTTGGAAAATGACAAAGCTGTGGAAGAAATGATGGAGGCAGAAGAAGAACATGGAGATCCAAAAGAATTATTGATAGAACCCAATAGATGGGAGATATTAGTGGATGGATCATCTAATGGAGAAGTAAATGGGATTGGATTTGTTTTTATTTCACCAGAAGGAGAAAAAACAGCTTTCTCATTCAGGTTAGAATTTACATCCACTAATAATGAGACAGAATATGAGGCTGTTATCCACGCTTTGAAATTTGCAATAGAAATGAAGTTGGAAAATGCTAGAATTACAAGCGATTCTCAATTGGTTATTCGTCAAATAACTGGAGAATATATAACAAATGAACCTTCTTTAAAGAAATACAAGAGACTCGTGGAAGAATTATCTGCGAGAATTCCAAAGATAAAATGGAGGCACATATCAAGGAAAGATAACCGGCTTGCGGACGCTTTTGCCTTCATATCTAGCATGATGACAAACCCACTTGCGAGATGCATAAAAATTCAAACACTCTTATTACCTTCAGTAAATAAAGAAGACGAAGAAGGAGAGAAAGATGTGATGATTGTAGAAAATGGCGAAATAGAAGCAAAAGAGAGAAACAAATATTGGCGAGCGGAACTTCTTGCTTATTTGGCGAAAGGAGAAACTCCAAGAAATATACTGGAGGCACACAAGCTAAGAAGCAGGGCAACTAATTATGAGATAAGAGACGGAGTGTTATATCGCAGATCTTTTAATGAACCATCGCTAAGATGTTTGACAAGGGAGGAAGGAGAAAAGGTGTTAAAAATGCTGCACAGTGGAGATGCTGGTAATCATAGCGGAGGTAGATCTTTGGCATATAGAATGAAGATGCAAGGGTATTACTGGCCTTACATGCATGAAGATGCGAAAAAATATTCAAGACGTTGTGAAGAATGTCAGCGATTTGGAAAAAAGATACATGCACCAAGAGCACCACTATCATCCTCAAAAAGTGTATGGCCCTTCGGAAAATGGGGATTAGATATTGTGGGACCATTTGTGCCTGGATCTGGACAAAGGAGATACCTCATTGTGGCTACAGATTATTTCACAAAATGGGGAGAAGTAAAAGCAGTACAACATATTCGTGATAAAGATATTTTCACATTCATATTCGAGAATATCATCTGCAGATTTGGAATACTAGCACAGTTGATGTCTGATAATGGAAAGCAGTTTGAAGGACAAAACATAGAATTACTACTCAATGCATTTAAGATAAAGTGTGGAAAATCTACTCCTTTATACCCACAAGAAAATGGTCAAGCTGAGGCAACTAATAAAACGATCGCAGATATTCTGAAAAAGAAATTAGAAGGGTATCACAAATCATGGTGTGAGCAAGTACATAATGCAATATGGGCCTACAACACCACTAGAAGAGAGGCTACTGGAATGTCACCCTTTTGTTTAACATATGGGGTTGAAGCTGTATTACCAATAGAAGTTGCTATTCCTACAACAAAAAGAGAAGCGTGGGAAAGGAATTTAAGTGTTGGTATGATTTTACATAAACTAGATGAATTGGAAGAAAAAAGGGAGAAGACTCTACAGCATATGGAAAACTACCAGCGAAGGTTAGCTCGCGAATATAACAAACGTGTCAAAAAACGAGAATTCCAAATTGGTGATTTAGTTCTGCGAGAGACACCGAGATATTAGCGAGAGAATGGTGGAAAATTGGCGAAAAAATGGGACGGACCTTACTTAATTAAAGAAATTATTCGAAATGGGTCATACAAATTAATGGATCCTGAAGGAAGAGATGTTGGCCAACGACTTGATAGACCAAGGAATAGACTATTTTTGAAAAGGTATTATCGGTGTTTGTAGTACCAGAATATCGCCACAACGATATTCTCGTAGTAAAAACAACTCTTTCACGAGAAGGTCAAATATTCCTATAAGTATAAATGACATTGTTCACGAGAATGTCGTAAGGAGTCTTCAGCAACATTTGGCGAGCGTCACGTGGAAGCATCATAATAGCTGACGATTGAAGAGACATGTTATGAGGGTATTGTTTCACGAGGATTACAAAAGTTGGCGAAGATTAATATTGCAAATACCACGATGAGATCACAGAATATATCCGAAAGAAGGGGAAAACTTAGCTGTCACCCACTATGTAATTTCCTATATAAAGGGTTCAAGTAAGTCCAGATGAGGGGGATGTATTTTTTAGAGTTGAGAAAACCTTGAGGAGAGAGAAACTCCAGAATGGAAAGTTGTAATTCTGAGTTTGAATATTTTCTGTAAACATTTCTGAGATCTAAATAATAAAAGTGTCATTTAATTCTTTAATCTTCAACTAGTTTCACTTAGATTTTTATAGGATCTTAATAGGGGTTTAGTGTGGGAAATCCTGCTACTACATTTTGGCGCCGACTAAGGGGACGATGAATTAGCAAAATCGAAGAAAAGGTAAAAAAGAAGATAGGGATTATTCAAGATCAAGGAAACTTTGAAGAAGATTGGTGAAATATTCAGAAGAAAAATGATTAGAATTAAAGAAAATTGTAGGAAATTGAAGTATGAATTAGTGTCAAGAGAAATGATCGATAAATTTCATGAAAATATTAAAGGGAAGATACATAAGCGTGATTTTGAAGGGAGAAAAATTATGATGGTAAAGAAAACGTCATTATTAAAGAATTGGGAAAAGCAGGAAATTACATTTAGAGCAATAGAAGTTTTAGAAGAAAATCTAGATCATACATCTCCTTTGGTGATTACAGTACCCATGATACCAATAAGGAAGGAGAAGTCAATAAAATCTGTAGAAAAATGGGCTATAAATAGAACTCTAGTTGACACAGGAAGTTCTGTGGATATAATGTTCTATCATGCTTTTAAGAAAATGGGGTATAAGGATGAAGAAATGTCTATTTCAAAGATATCATATTCATGGTTTCGGAAAATCTATAACAAAACCAAGAGGAGAAATAATAGTACGATTACCACTTGGATAAATTGAAACACAAGTAACATTATGCGTGGTGGATATGGAATCACCATACAACATGATATTGGGAAGACCATGGATACACGCAGTTAAAGATGTAGCGTCAACCTTACATCAACGTATCAAATTCCCTATGCCTAGTGGAATTGGGGAAATTAAAGGAGATACAGATCTTGCGAAGATATGCTATCAAATTGAAGTAAAAAATTGTGAAGAACGTCCTAAGCAGCGAAAAGCTCGCAGAAAATTGATGAGAGAAACAAGAAAAGAAGAAGAATTTAAAATTTACATGATAAGAGCAAAAGAGGGAAAAGGAATACCAAATGAATTTTCGCGAGAAGGAGATGAACGTGCGAGAGTCATAAAAATACCAGCACAGAAGCCGCCAGTTAATCGCAGATGAACCAACAAAAGAAGTAAATATTGGGAGTGAAGAAGAACCTAAAATACTGAAAATTGGGACTAGAATGGAGATAGACGAGAAAGAAAGAACTATAAATATTTTGCGAGAATACAAAGACATTTTCGTGTGGAGCATGGATGAAATGCCAGGGATAGATCCATCGGTAGCATGTCATAAATTAGAAATCAACAAAAATGTAAGGCCGTTCAAGCAAAGAATAAGAAAAATCGCAACAACATACCATTCTCAGATAGAATAAGAATTACAGAAGATGCTTGATGCAAGAATAATAAGGCAAGCCAAGTATCCAGAGTGGATTGCAAATATGGTGGTGGTCCCAAAGAAGAATAAAGGAATAATAATTTGCATAGATTTTACCGATTTAAATAAAGCTTGTCCTAAAGATAGTTTTCCACTACCAGATATTCCCCAAATGGTTGAGTCAGCATCGGGAAATGCAAGAATATATTCGTTAGATGGATATAAAGGATACAACCAAATCCCTCTCGCTGAAGAAGATCAAGAACATACTGCATTTTTTGCTCCAAGAGGGTTATATTGTTATACAAAAATGCCCTTTGGATTACGAAATCTTTGGTGCAACATACCAAAGAATGGTGGAGAAGGTATTTGCAAAGTGGATCCACAAAACACTGGAGGTATATGTAGATGATATGTTAGTCAAGAGCAAGGAAGCTGAAGATCATGTACAAGACTTGAAGGAAATTTTTGAACAAATGCGGCAATTTAATATTAAAGTAAATCCTGAAAAGTGTACTTTTGGTGTGACTTCAGCAAAGTTTAAAGGGGTATATTGTATCAAAGGAAGGAATACAAGTTGATCCAGAAAAAGTGCAAGCGATTCGCGATATGCCCACACCAGCTACAGTAAAAGATGTGCAAAAATTGAATGGGCTGTTAGCCTCGTTAGGAAGATTCATCTCGCGATCTTCTGATAAATGCAAGCATTTTTTCGATATACTCAAAAAGGGAACAAAATTCAGATGGACAGATGAATGTGAGAAGGCTTTTCATGGAATAAAAGAGCATTTAATGGGTATAACCATTTTACAGAAAGCTGAACCAGGAGAAGAGTTATTAATTTATCTCGCGACAACGGCATATGCGCTAAGTGCGGTATTGATGCGAGTAGATGCTGGGATAGAGAAACCAATTTACTATATTAGTAAAACATTCAATTCAGCAGAGAAAAATTATTCAAAGACTGAGAAATTAATCCTAGCATTGGTACATGCAACTTTCAAGCTTCGCATTTACTTTCAAGCACATAAGGTCAAGGTGTTAACAAAAGTGCCAATTGAATCAGTAATGAAGAATTCAAAAATACCAGGAAGAGTAGAAAGATGGAATGCACAAGTGGGACATTTCGATATCAAATATGAAATTCTATCTTCGCCAAAATCCCAAGTCATTGCAAATTTCTTAGTTGAATTTCCTTTGGAAAATGACGAAGCTGTGGAAGAAATGATGGAGGCAGAAGAAGAACGTGGAGATCCAAAAGAATTATTAACAGAACCCAATAGATGGGAGATATTAGTGGATGGATCATCTAATGGAGAAGGAAATGGGATTGGAGTTGTTTTTATTTCACCAGAAGGAGAAAAAACAGCTTTCTCATTCAGGTTAGAATTTAAATCCACTAATAATGAGACAGAATATGAGGCTGTTATCCACGCTTTGAAATTTGCAATAGAAATGAAGTTGGAAAATGCTAGAATCACAAGAGATTCTCAATTGGTTATTTGTCAAATAACTAGAGAATATATAACAAATGAACCTTCTTTAAAGAAATACAAGAGACTCGTGGAAGAATTATCTGCGAGAATTCCAAAGATAAAATGGAGTCACATATCAAGGCGGACGCTTTTGCCTTCATATCTAGCATGATTACAAACCCACTTGCGAGATGCATAAAAATTCAAACACTCTTATTACCTTCAGTAAATAAAGAAGACAAAGATATGGATGGGAATTCCGTCGAAATTGACGAAGAAGGAGAGAAATATGTGATGATTGTAGAAAATGGCGAAATAGAAGCAAAACAGAGAAACAAAGATTGGCGAGCGGAACTTCTTACTTATTTGGCGAAAGGAGAAACTCCAAGAAATAGACTGGAGGCACACAAGCTAAGAAGCAGGGCAACTAATTATGAGATAAGAGGCGGAGTGTTATATCGCATATCTTTTAATGGACCATCGCTAAGATGTTTGACAAGGGAGGAAGGAGAAAAGGTGTTAAAAATGCTGCACAGTGGAGATGCTGGTAATCATAGCGGAGGTAGATCTTTGGCATATAGAACGAAGATGCAAGGGTATTACTGGCCTTACATGCATGAAGATGCGAAACAACATTCAAGGCGTTGTGAAGAATGTCAGCGATTTGGAAAAAAGATACATGCACCAGGAGCACCACTATCATCCTCAACAAGTGTATGGCCCTTCGGAAAATGGGGATTAGATATTGTGGGACCATTTGTGCCTGGCTCTGGACAAAAGAGATACCTCATTGTGGCTACAGATTATTTCACAAAATGGGGAGAAGTAAAAGCAGTACAACATATTCGTGATAAAGATATTTTCACATTCATATTCGAGAATATCATCTGCAGATTTGGAATACCAGCACAGTTGATGTCTGATAATGGAAAGCAGTTTGAAGGACATAACATAGAGTTACTACTCAATGCATTTAAGATAAAATGTGGAAAATCTACTCCTTTATACCCACAAGAAAATGGTCAAGCTGAGGCAACTAATAAAACGATCGCAGATATTCTGAAGAAGAAATTAGAAGGGTATCACAAATCATGGTGTGAGCAAGTACATAATGCAATATGGGCCTACAACACCACTAGAAGAGAGGCTACTGGAATGTCACCCTTTTGTTTAACATATGGGGTTGAAGCTGTATTACCAACAGAAGTTGCTATTCCTACAACAAAAAGAGAAGCGTGGGAAAGGAATTTAAGTGCTGGTATGATTTTACATAAACTAGATGAATTGGAAGAAAAAAGGGAGAAGACTCTACAACATATGGAAAACTACCAGCGAAGGTTAGCTCGCGAATACAACAAACGTGTCAAAAAACGAGAATTCCAAATTGGTGATTTAGTTCTGCGAGAGACACCGAGATATCAGCGAGAGAATGGTGGAAAATTGGCGAAAAAATGGGACGGACCTTACTTAATTAAATAAATAATTCGAAATGGGGCATACAAATTAATAGATCCGGAAGGAAGAGATGTTGGCCAACGACTTGATAGACCATGGAATACACTATTTTTGAAAAGGTATTATCAGTGACTGTAGTACCATAATATCGCCACAACGATATTCTCGTAGTAAAAACAACGCTTTGATGAGAAGGTCAAATATTCCTATAAGTATAAATGACATTGTTCACGAGAATGTCGTAAGGATTCTTCAGCAACATTTGGCGAGCGTCACGGGGAAGCATCATAATAGCTGACGATTGAAGAGACATGTTATGAGAGTATTGTTTCACGAGGATTACAAAAGTTGGCGAAGATTAATATTGCAAATACCACGATGAGATCGCAGAATATATCCGAAAGAAGGGGAAAACTTAGCTGTCACCCACTATGTAATTTCCTATATAAAGGGTTCAAGTAAGTCCAGATGAGGGGGATGTATTTTTTAGAGTTGAGAAAACCTTGAGGAGAGAGAAACTCCAGAATAGAAAGTTGTAATTCTGAGTTTGAATATTTTCTGTAAACATTTATGATATCTAAATAATAAAAGTGTCGTTTAATTCTTTAATCTTCAACTAGTTTCACTTAGATTTTTATAGGATCTTAATAGGGGTGTAGTGTGGGAAATCCTGCTACTACAGTGAAAAATACTGTAAGGTAAGAAATATTGGCATAATTAAAGGTTATTATCAGTGACTATTTTTATTTTAAAGATTACGCGAGCAATATCGCGAGAAACGCGAATGAAATTTCGCAGAGATTAAGAGAATGGGACAAACCTTTATGGCGTGCAACTTAGTTCGCGAGTACAATTTCGTAAGAGGAAAATGTAAGACCTACAAGCATGTTATAAAGGGGGTATATCTTTACATGATTCAGGGATAAGGTTATACCGCTACTGGAACCTGAGTCATACAGATGTAGGGGTTAAAGAAAACCTATCCGGGAGAGAGATCTTGTATTTCCAGCTTTATAAGGTTATACCCTGGTTGGACGACTGAGAGTCTCTTCCAAGAAGTGCATAGTATGATCAAGGCGCCGAGGTATACGGTTTATCCAAGGATGCCCGGGACGGACGAACCTACCATGGCCATCTTTGGTAAGTCTTGGCTACAATGCACTTGGCCTGAAGAAAACCCCACCTAGGATGTAGTCTTGTAACTATAAGCCATACATGCATAAAGGACAAGAGGCTGCGAAAAAAACTGGTTGTTGGTAAATATGGATGGGAGGAGCTAGTCTTGTATGGCCGATGTTCCCTCCTTGAAGGGGCAACCAGGGGGAAGATAAGGGCGGCACCCTCCATTAGGGAGCTGATAAGTGTCTTAAGATGGAAATGTCATGGGGCTCTAAGATCGCAAGATCATTTAGGCCTGTCATATTGTCGTGTAAATTATACAGAGGCAAAATTTCATAAGATAAAAAAGTTAAGATGAGGTCAAGGGGTTTTTACATGCAAATGTGAAGACGTCCTGCGATTTCATCGCAAGACGGCAATGTCACGAGGCTTTGTTTTCGTGAGAAAACTTAGGCTCATCATATTGTCGCAATATAATAAAGAAATATAGATAAGGCAAGATCAATGGGTCAATACATGAAAGTGTAAAGACATCCTGCGATTTTGTCGCAAAAAGAAAAAATTGGCAAAATAAGACCTTTAATTAGGAAGGCAAAATAAGACCAATAGAATAATCTCAAAAATTAATTCTTCTTTGTTAAGCATGCAGGGAAGATTTCTTTATCACAAGAAAAAAGTTGAATTCAACAAGTCTCAAGAAATTTAATGAGGAGGCAAGCAAGGGAATAAATATGTAGGATTTCATTAAGTTTCTTGAGAATATTATAGTTCAAAAAAGGTTATATCATTTGCGAGAAAGAAGAAGAAAAAAGAAATTAAAAATAGAACTCAAGCTTCAAGCGGTAGTCTCGCCAGATTTAGAATTGTCAGGATTGTTATCATCACCAATATTTCTTTCATCGCGAACATCATCGCCAGAGTTCTTTTTGTTACGATCTTCTCCTTCTTTTGGAGGGTTTTCTTCTTTTCCTTGATCATCTTCTTCTTCAGCGTATTCTTCAACATCTCCTTCAGAAGACGGATATTCTGAATCTTTATCCATAGGAAGAGGGACTTCATCATCGTCAACTTTCAAAGGTAGAACGGATACCGGATAAAGAGAGTTGGAGATCAAAATTTCGTTCACGAGAACTTCAGCACTAAGATGAACTTGGCGAAGGAAACCTTTGTCACGATTTCTGATCTCTATATTCTTGAAATACTCAAGATAATCAAGTCTTCTTTCTGCTTTATCACGAATTTCTAAAAGGTTGAGAAGAAGAGTCTTGTTTTCTTTGCGAACACTATCTAGCTCCTTAGTAAGATTGGTGATAGTAGAATGAAGGCTTTTTTCAGATTCTGCGAGCAACAAAATAATGAAAGGTTATAGAAATAAATATATCGTGAGAATATCAACAAGTGAAATATAACATAAATTGTGACAAGGGAAATCAACAAGTGAGGCAGTCATAATTGACTACCTTCTTTTTGCAAAGTTAAGTTTTGGATTAATGAAAAGAGGCAGTTCTCCCATTGGTTCATAGCATCATCAAATTTGTCGCCAACTATGCCTTTCGCACGAGATTTCATGTTCTCTTCTTTGGTGCGTAAATATGAATTTTCTTTTGACAATGAGGAATGAGACTCCTTTAGTTGGGAATATTCATCTCGAAGCTTGCTGGCATTCAAACTAAGAGTTAGTCTACCCTTGATAAGTTTGTCTATTTCAGCGGAAGATGATTCAGTTACTTCGTCAAGTTTATTTTTAAGAGAGCGGAGAGACTTCTTTTGGTTATCACATATCCCTTGAAGATTGTTTACTTTCTGAGAGGAGATCGCCAACAAGCTTGATAATTTGTGTTTCTCTTGAGATAAAGTTCTATTCTTGTCTGACAAAGATTCTATAGACAAATTAGTCTTGGATAACGAATATGAGAGGCGAGTAACCTCGTTGTTTAGAAAACTATGATTTTGCAATAATTGATTATTCTCATTTGTGAGATTTCTTATTTGATCAACTGAATACGTATAAAGATTATATAATCTACTATGCTGGTCCATCCAAGAATCTCTTTCAGTGCGAGCTTCATCAGCTATGGTTTCAGATTTAAGTTTTTCGATGAAACGATTTCGGTTGGAAACTAATATATAAACCAAGAATTTAAAAGGAGGATTAAGTACGAATAATATGGAAATAGAATAAAAAGATAAAAGAACAGAGGCAAAAAGAAGCTTACTTTTTAGCTCATCAATCTTTCTAGCGAGATTCTCGCGATCCAGTACAGAGTTATTGAGCTTGTGGTTTAGAGTTTCACATTCAGAAATTTTATCTTGAAGACTTCTTCTCAAAGCAGCATTTTCATTCTCTAGAGAAGCTCGTGAAATAGAATTGTCTGAGCCAAAATATTTGAGCAGAGTTTCGCAAACTCCACTTTGGAGAGAATCAGTAGAAGAATCTCTAGCATTATTTAGAATGTTAGATAAAATTTTGAAAGCAACATCAATTCCTGTGATGGTCTCATTTGATGAAGGAAGGGATGTAAAAGGTGAAATAGAGGAAGTGAGGACAAGATGATGATTTGAGTCATTAGCAATGGTTGTATCATCAGAAGGAGGAGTTTTCGGGAAAGTAACATTTGGAGGAAGTAAAGGGCCAGAGGGAGTTTCAGTTATGATGGGTTCTGCAATTTGAATTGGTGAAGGACCAGTAGAGGTAGTGGTAGTGAAAGCGAGCTTCTCTCCAGAAGAAGGAGGAAGATCAGATTGCACAGGTGTAGGTGAAGCTTTCGCAGATATTAAGGGAGGAATGACGAAATTACTTCCAAAGGTTTTATTTAATTGGCGAGATCTTTTAGGAGGATTAGCATTACCCTCGTCATTCTGCAAACAATAATCTAGATAAGAAACAGAGGCAACAATATTGTTATTAAGAAATAGAATGTGTTTCTTACTACCTTATTGCTCGCAGAATTTTCTTTCCTTTTTCCAGTCGGCCTTTTGTAAATAATAGGTTTTTGAGTCGAGGATTGAGAAATAGATGCAGCTCCGCTGAAGAGTACATAATATGGGGTTATAAAGAATTAAGTAAGAGAAGATCGAAGAATATAAATAAAAAGTTTGATCTAAGAAAATATCATGATCAAAAATATACCTCGAGGACTCCATTAATACAGTAGCAGAAGAATGAGAAGGAGAAGAAGTTGCAGAACAAAAAGTAAAAAAGAAACTAAGTAAAGAAGAAACAGAGTTAAGAGAAGAAAACTAGAAATGAAATTCGACTCTTCCTTTTATAGGCAAAGAAGGGAGTAAATTATGTGAGACGTGTCAATACAAAAGGACAGATTTACAACACGTGTTAACAAGGAAAGCTGAATTAGCGGAATATTGTCGGAGAAAAAAGTTCAGATATTCTTGCGATAGTTAAGGATTCTCATGATCGTTTCTTCTTCGCAGAAAAGACATGAGAAGAGGCAATATGTAGTACCAGAATATCGCTACAATGATATTCTGGTGATAAGAACGACATTTCCACGAGAAGGTTGAATACTCCCACTACAAGAATGACATCTTTCACGAGAGCGTCGTGAGAATTCTCCAACGAAATTTGGTGAGGAACATGAGAAAGCATCAAGATAGTTGACAATTGAAGAAGCATGATAAAAGAGTGTTGTTTCACGAGGATTACGAAAGATGGCGAAAATAAACAATGTAACTACCGCGATGAGATCGCAGAATAGATCCGAAAGAAGGGGAAATCTTAGCTGTCTTCCATTATGTAATTTCCTATATAAGGAGATCAGGTAAGTCCAGATGATGATGATGTATTTTTTAGATTTGAGAAAATCTTGAGGAGAGAGAAACTCTAGAAAAGAAAGTTGTAATTCTGAGTTTGAATATTTTCTGTAAACATTTCTGAGATCTAAATAATAAAAGTGTCGTTTAATTGTTCAATCTTCAACTAGTTCCACTTAGATTTTTATAGGATCTTAATAGGGGTGTAGTGTGGGAAATCCTGCTACTACACATCTTTTATCTAAGTCAGAAGCAACAGCAAAAGAAGCTCTTCCAACCTGCGAAGAAAAGAAATAAATTATAATATAGCAATAGTGAAAATATGAACAAATTGAAGAAATGAAAACATACCAAGGCACCAAGAGAATTCAAGAGACTCGGAGTCAGCGATCTTGAGATTCCTTGGAGAGAATCATTATCCACTAAAATAGGAGCATCGCAAACTTGAGCAAGCGCTTGGGATGTCTTTTCAATCATTTCATCCTCGTCATTAGAATTCATTCGGTGGGAGATATCACTAAAAATAATATATAGATGAATCATTGAAGAATCAGAAGAAGAAGAATTTCTTATTGAAGGAAAACCGCCAACATTAAACTCCTCGTCAATATCCTTATCAAGAACAACACTAGGATTCTCTGGAATTATTTGAGGAGTTGAAGAAGAAGAAGGATGAGTTTTTCTTTTCTTTAGCGGAGGATCGCTAGATTCATCATTGCGAGGGACAAAAGATCTTCCCCTAGAAGAAGTAGTAGGCTTCTCATTTATAGATTTCCCAGATGGTTCCTTTGGAGATTTCTCCTTGATTTTTGGAGGAGGCAGTGGTTCTAATTCTTCGATTTCCTGCGAGCACAGATGAAGATAAGAAATAGGGGAAACAATATATTGTTAAAATTTATGAAGAAATATTTCTTACTTCATCTGTAAAATATCTCAGAGCCAAGAGAATGCTGGGTTTCCTAAGAGTTTGATAGCTGAGTTTCATTCTATCAATCTGAGAAAATCAAAAAAGTTAGCGAGAATATAAAGAAGACAACAAATAATAATAACATGAAAAGTTCATAGAATATACTTCTTTAGATCTTTCAGACCATTTGAAGACCCAGGGTTGATATTCTGTAAGACTCGCGGGAAGTTCGCGAGAACCATATATATAAGGACATTCAAGACTTAATGGGAAGATGAACCACTTATCGTCGCTAGAATGACGAGGACCTTGGTTAGTAGATGTATGGAAGTCAATATCTATCATAAGAGCATTGTTACCAGCGACCTTCTCTTTCTTCAAACGAACACCCCAACATGTATTATCCCTCTTCATAGGGACAATACTATAGTTTACAAAAAAGTTGTCCACGGTATAATCGCAAGAAACAATGGGGACATCTGTGAACAAAGGATTCTTTGGAGCTTTGGGGTAGCGAGTTCCTTTACCAGCACCACGAGAAGCATATTCAAGTAGTAATCTGATGCAATCCCCACCTAATTGGTATATTGCTCGCGAGAATCTCTCGCCAGAAATTATTTGATAAAACAATGAAGCTCAGGATCATAAAGAGGATGGGAAGACTAGCTTCAAGTTGTCCTAGCGATATTATGATTTTCTCGCGAGAACATTGGTCATCAGTAAATAGTTTAAGGGAAAGTTCTGATTTGGAATCTTGATCTGGAATCAAAGATAAGTTAAAACCTTTAAGTCTGAGTTTCTCGCGCAGTCCAATGAAGGCCTTCAAATTTTTAGCACCAGCAGCAACCATTTTTGAGTATGGGAATGACAGAAAAAGTTGAAAAGAAGGAATAAATCACAGCTGTTATAGAAGCGCAATTCGCAGAAGAACAGTAAAAATTGCAGAGAGAATACAGAGAGAAGAAAGAAGAAAGTAAAATAGAAAAAGGAGAGGAATGAGAAGAGTATTTATAGAAGAAGAAATTTCTCGAAAAAGATGAAGGCAATTAATGCAAAGAAAAGACGTGGGTGGTCAGATCGCGATGTGATTCAGAAGACGTGTCAAAAATTTATTAGAAGAAAAGATTCGTGAAAACAGCTGGCGAAGGACGAAGAAATCTGAAAAGATAAGCAATTATGGCATTTTAGATTCTCATATCTTCTATTCTTCGCAGAAAAAACATGAGAAGAGGCAATATGTAGTACCAGAATATCGCTACAACGCTCTTCCTACGATATTAACAACATTTCTGCGAGCGTTACTGACAACTCTTCAATGACATTTCACGAGCGTTACAGAATAACTGAAGGAAATTGACGATGGAAGAAATAAAAGAAGAACATGATTGATCCTGCGATGGTCATCATGTTTCCAATAAAGAAATATTGTGACGATCGCGATAAGATCGCAAAGTAAATCCGAGATAGGAGGAAAACTTAGCTGTCATCCATTATGTAAATCCCTATATAAAGAGCACAATAGATCCAGAAAAGGGGGATGTACTTTTGAGAGTTGAGAGAGTTTTCAAGGAGAGAGAAACTCCAGAAAGAAAAGTTGTACTTCTGAGTTTTGATATTTCTTGTAAATCTTCCTGAAAGTGAATTAATAAAATTGTTGTTGTTCATTCTCGATTATGACTTAATTTTCATAGAATCTTGACAAGGGTGTAGTGTGGGAAATCCTGCAACTACACGCGGTGCTAATAAATAATCTCTCTACCCTGACACTGCGAAGAATCCTAAATTCAAGGATGTTCCAATTATTCCCGCCATGTATATTATAGATAATGTTTTCATAAACTATGACATAATCCCCATGAATTGGGATAGCACTTGCTGGGGTATCCGCTTGCAAAAGAAAGATGATGTCACGAAAGATAAAATGCTTATGTTGGATATCGATTGGCATACTAGTACTAATCAAGGTCTGTGTCATTCTAGCAATGACAAATGGTTCATCTTCCCTCTAATTTTAGAGGGTCCATATATCTCTGGTACCCATACTTTACCTGCGAATCTCGCAGAATACCGTGGGTATTGGTGGCACAGGAGAAATCAAGAAGTATGTTTTCTTAATTTTTTGCATAATAAATTACCATTATTATTTTCTTCATGTCTTTAGATTCTCGCTGACTATTTCATTTTTTATCATATTGAAAGGTTGAAAGCCATCTATGATAAGCTAGGGAAACCTGCTACTTTCTTAGCTCTCAAATCTCTCACAGATGAAGTAAGAAATATTTTTTTATTAATTTTTACAAAATATTGTTGCCTCTATTTCTTATTTTTATCTGTGTTCGCAGGAAATTGAAGGAAGAACGCCTGTGAAACCTGCAAGAACTAAAGAGAAATCCACAGTTGGTCGCAATGGTAAATCTACTGCCCCTCTCAAAGAGAATTCTGTTGCTCCTCACAGAGAGAAATCTGATGCTCCTCCCTTAAAGAGAATAAAAACCCAACTCTCTTCTTCTTCAATTTCAATCTAATGAAGAAAACCCAAGTATCGATGATGCTGATGATGATGAAGACGAAGATAATAAAGACATATCTCCTATGAAGGATTCCTCTTTTCCTGAATCTCCTATGACCCAATTATCTAATATTTTTGGCGATGTCACGCATGGTATTTCAAATGATTATGGATATGAAGATGTTAATGAAGTATCTCATGCTATCGCAAAGGTTTGCGATGCTTCCCTATTGGTTGAAAATGATTCTTTCCAGGGAATCTCAAGATTGCTGACTCCCAGTCTTTTAAATTCACTTAGCATTTTGGTATGTTTTCACTTCTTTGCCTCTTCTTTGTACCTTAGATTTCAAACTATATCTTTCTTAGCAATTTTTACATTTCTTTGCAGGCTGGAAGAGCTTATTTTATCGCTGCCTCAGATTTGGAGAAAAGACGTGCCGATCTTCGCAACAAAAATGAAAATTTAAAGTCTAAATTTGCAGATCTTCGCAAGCAAAAGGAACAGTTGGAATCTGAAGCTATTGATCTTCGCAAGAGTAAAGGAGAATTGAAGCTGAGGTTGCTGAGCTTCGCAAGAAGAATAAACAATTAGAAATTGATGCTTCCAGTGATAAACAAAAGATTTCTGATCTTGAAAAGGCTAATCAGCAACTCTATGGTATAAAATTTTCCTTATTTTCTTTTAATTCTTTTGCCTTATTTTGGCTCATTCAAGTAACCATTTTTGCAGATATTTATGACCTTACCGATGAGGCTACAATCTTCCGATCTTTCCCTGAACCTGTAGATGAGGATACCCTTCTTGCTCGTCTTAATAGTTCTTTAAGTAGTTTCTCAGATGATCAAATTAGGTCTCTTTCCATAGATGAACTTAAATCCAAACTTCATCTCTTAAAAATTGAGCACAGATTCAACTTGGGCTTAACCAATAAGTTTAAGCGTCTTTATCTTGATTCGAAAGAAGAAACTAATAGATTGAGAAGTAAGTATAGTGATCTTATTGATGAGAAAGATCTTATTGTTAAAAATGGTGCTCAAGCCCTAGCAAATTTCCATAAGATTCTTACTGATGTTAAAATTGAGAGGGATAGACTTATCGGCGAAAATAGAGATTTTCTTGCGAGAGAGGACCAAGTTCGCTCTTGTGTTCTTATCAGCAATGATGAAGAATTTGCTTGGGCTGAGAAAGTTCTTGATAATGCCAGAAATAATCTAGGTGTAGATGTTAGTCTTCATACTGAACAAGCATCCTTGATTAGAGACATGATTTCTGAAAGAGAAGGTTGCTAATTATTGATTCTCATTGGTCCTTCATCTTTTATATTTTGCTACAAAATTTCTAATTTGCCATTCTGTACTCGCATGAGTTGATAAAATATACTCCGTCAGAATTAAAGAACTTGAAGATGAAAAGGGAGTTCTCACAAAAACTCTATCTTCTCGCAACGAAAAGTATTCAAAACTGAAGGAACAGTTATAAATTATGAGAAGAAATTTTAGTAACACTCTTGTTGGTGTTCGCAATGACTCTATTAAATTGGTCTGCGATGACCATCAAATTCCTCATTCTGAGTATCCTGACATTTTGCATGAAGTTCCAAAAAATGTCCCTGATCTTGTCATTTCTGATAGCAAAGATGAAGATTCTGAAGAAGATGAAGATCATGATGAAGGTGGTGGAGATGAAGAAGAGAAATCCAACGAAGACAACGAAGGATCTAATTAGATTTCTTATATTCTCCCTTGTAATATCTGTGCATTTATCCTTTTCTCTTTGTAATATACTTGCTGCGAATTTCTCCAGCTTTTAATGTTCTTTAGTGTATGAATTTCTTTTTATCTCTTCCTTCATATATTAAAAGACAATTTCTTTTGTGAAATATGGTTAAGAAATATATTTATAAGTTTTTAGCTATATGTGCGTAAATCTGTTATATAAAGATGAATAACAATATTATCATTCTGTCCATTCCCATACTTGCCTCTGTTATTCGTCTGCAATATAAAATATTGATCATATTAGATTCTTAATAAAATTGTGCAAATATCGCAACCATAATCTCGCAGTCATGTGTTAATCTCTTGTGGTCTTAATTTGCCTTCCTAATTAAACGTCTTATTTCGCCACATTTCTTTCTGCGACAAAATCGCAGGACGTCCTTACATTCACATGTAAAGACCCATTGATATTGTCTTATCCATATCTTGTCAAATGTCTGCGATAATATGACAGGCCTAAGTTCCTTGCGAGAACAAAGCCCCATGACATTGTCGTCTTGTGATAAAATCGCAGGACGTCTTTACACTTTCATGTAAGAACCCATTGATCTCATCTTAACTTTTTCTTAAGGCTTGTTGCCTCTGTATTTGGCACGCGACAATATGATAGGCCTAAATGTTCTTGCGAACACGAAGCCCCATGACATTTCCGTCTTAAGATACTTATCAGCTCCCTAATGGAGGGTGCCGCCCTTACTCCCCCCTGGTTGCCCCTTGAAGGAGGGCACATCGGCCATACAAGACTAGATCCTCCCATCCAGTCTTAACAACAACCAGTCGTTTTCGCAGTCTCTTATCCTTTATGCCTATATGGCTTATAGTTACGAGACTGCACCCTAAGTGGGGTTTTCTTGAGGCCTAGTGCATCATAGCCAAGACATACCAAAAATGGCCAGGGTAGGTTCGTCCATCCCGAGCAACCTTGGCTCAACCGTGTACCTCGTCGGCTTGGTCATACTATGCACCCCTTAGAAGAGACCCTCGGTCGCCCAACCAGGGTATAACCTTATATATTCGGAAATCCAAAGTATCTCCCATGGATAGGTATCTCAAAGAGATGGACCCCAGTCTCCGTGACTCAAGTTCCAGCAGCGGTATAACCTTATCCCTGAGCCACGCAAAGAGATACCCCCTTATATGACGTACTTTAGGTCTTTCATTTGCCTCTTGCGAAGTTGTATCCGCGAACTAGGGTATACGCCATATTGGTTTGTCCCATTCTTTGTTTATGCGAAATTTTATTCGCATTTCTTGCGAGTATTGCAACTCTGATGAAATTTCTTTTCTTTAATATTCTCTTTATTTGCATTTCAACTCTTACATAACTTCTCAATTTCATTTTTTTTTTATTTGAATGAAATATTCTTTTGAAACAAATCATTCATAAATTTCTTAAATTTCATCATTTTACCTTTCTACTTACTACTTTCTGCCTCTTCCCTTTTGTTGTGTTTTTCTATTTTCTTTCCATCTGCGAGATGCTCGCCATCTACAGTTTTCAACTCATGTTGATTTCGCAGTATTCCTTCTTCTCGCTGATCTATTGTATCAACCATCAGCTTATCACCTCTCTTTTTTTTTGCTTCATGTTGTGTTTCCAATTTCTATTTCTCGCTGTCCTTTCTTCACAAGATCCCATGTCAATTTCATAGCATTTTTTCCCATCAACCCAATCTCCCTTTATTACTCCAACACTATTAGGATGAGGAAATTTAATACCTTGGTGGAAATTTGACGCCATACCTAATATCCCATGTATCCAAGGGCGGCCAATCAGGGCATTATAAGGTGATTCAATATCCACAACGCAGAATAGAATCTTAGAAGATAACCCCTTTAATGGAATTCTCATTGTAATTTCCTATTTGGGCTTGTTAGCAGTACCGTTGAAACCATAAATTTTATAGGTTGATGGTATCAGATATTCATTTTTTCCACCCATGGTTCTATAAGTATGATAAAATAAGATATCTACTGAACTTCCAATGTCAATCAAAACTCTGTTAATGGCCCAAGAATCTTCAGTTTCTCCATCCTCATTTTCTTCATGCTCTCATTCTATTTGTTTTGGATTTATTTCCAATCTGACCACGAGTGGGTTATCATGCATCTCGCCAGGCTCTGATACATCTTTTGTTGTGAAAGAGATAATTTTATTTTGACATTCTGCTAATGGCGAGACTCTCGTAATATTCATTATTTCTCTTTCATCCACGTCCCTCGCGAAGACTCTACTTAGAACGTTGTCGTAAAAGTCCTCAATGGTCTTGTAGGAATGTACAATGGAATTACAGAACAAATTCTTCGCCTTGGATCCAACTTCTATCACAAATGTTTTTGATCCCTTTACAGTATTCACTCTGCGAATATCTGGTGCTGGTGGTAACTGCTGAGATTGCGGATGTCCTATTAAAAAATGATTTAACTTTCCCTGATCAATCATCCTCAAAATTATTCTTTTTACATTCCTGCAATCGTTTATTAAATGTCCATGGATATGATGATAAGGACAAAATTCTTGATTTCGATTATTTTGATGTGGCTCTTTTCCCATATTCCAGGGTGATGGTATATTTTCCATCAGAATGATAGCTTCCAAATTTTTTTCTATGCTAGTATTCAGGGGTGGCATCTTAATTTCTTCCCATATTACTCTTTGATTACCTTGTCCTATGAAATTATTTTGCCTCTGACCACCATAAGTCTCTTGCGGTTGATCAAGTCTTTGAATTTTATTATTTCTATAGCGATTGTAATAATTCCTTTCTTTTTCATACTCCTCTTGATCTCGACTTTTGCTGGTTTTTAATTACTAATTTCTCTTGTTGTGGCTGCGAGGTGCTCGCCACATTGTTAATCATTTTAGGAAGTAAACTCACGTTCGCCGCTATTGATCTGGTGTTTGCGACTGGATATGATTCCATCTCATTTTGTTTTTCCTCCAAAGTAATGTATTCTTCTTGTAGTTCTCGTAGCTCAGTCATTGTGATGGTATTTTTGATTCTGAAAATTTGTATGTACAGCAGATTAGTTGCAAACATAGCATTAATGAAAGATAGAATGAGATATCTCTCATCCACTCTTCCTGCCATTTCACTGCACATTGTCTTCCATCTTATGGTTAGGTGTTTCAGACTCTCGCCAATCCTCTATTTTAATCCAAACACATCTTCAATACCGGGCCGCGAAGAATTGTTGCTTATATATTCTCCCAGGAATGTAGCTTGCAAATGGTCGAAAGAAGTTATTGTGTTTTTAGGTAAGACGTCGAACCATTTTAATGCCTCGCTAGTTAAACTAGATGCAAAGTATTTGCATAACACAGCATCATAGTTTTCCCATTGTAGCATACACCTAACATAATCCTTGACATGTTGAACAGCACAGGTAGTCCCATCGAAGATACTGGTTAATGAAGGTAAATTGCATTTTGGAGGGATTCCTCCTAATTGTACTTCTTGAGTGAATGGAGTTCTCGCAGCTTCTTCAATAGCTTCATCAAGTTTCCTTTGCCTCCTTCTCTTCTGTTATTCAACATTCCCCTCATTTCCGCCAATTCTCTTAAAATTTGTTCATTCCCAGCTGAATTTTGCTCAATTGGTCTTTTCAATGCAACTTCTCTTCTTCTGCGCTCGTGTCTTTCTTGTCCTGCGAGATTTTGTGCTTCTTCTTCAGCATCTCCATTCTACCTTCTTCTGCGATTTTCCTCTTCAGCTCCTTCTTGAATTTGCAACTGATTATGCCTTCCAATTTCTTCTCTGCGAGTTTCTTCATTCCTCACCATTTCTATTCGCTGTCTTTCTATTTTTCTCTGTATTCTGTCATATTCCTCATTGATATTATTTCTATGGCGATTTTTTGTGCGTCTGCTTTCTCGATTGTCATGATTATTCTACCGTATTGCTTCTTGAAACTCTTGTTCTTCCAATTTTTCTCTTAATCTTTCTCTCTCGCAATCTAGACGTGCTTGTTCAGCATAATGCCTCTCAATTTCCTCCTCAATGATTCTTTGATTTCTTTGGATTTCTCGCCCATGTAATATTCTTCTACCTTCTTCTCGATTTTATTCACCATCTTGGTTATTTCCACGCTATTGATTTCTATTATCATGTCTATCATTCACAGTTTCACCATGTGGAATGTAGCGATCATTAATCATCTCTTCTTCTCCATGATGCTGCTCTTCATTTGGATTTTGCATTTCATCTCGGATATTTTATCCATCATTTCTCATAGGGGAATTTCACCTTGATTCTTCTCTAAATGATCTTAAACTTGATCTAGCAGTACTTCTTGATCTCCTACTTTGTAATCTCAAATTCTCCATTCTTAACTCATGATTTTGTCTTGTTAGATTCGCACGTTCTTCTGCCTCTAACCTCCTTTCCTCTTGTATTCTTTGTCTTAAAATCTTTATTGTTTAATTTCCATCATCTCCATGTACTAATTCTCCATTTACTTCTCGGTTTCTTTCTTTTCTTCTTTCATTTCTTAATTGTCGATCTTCTGCTTCTTCCATCGAATCTGATCGTAAAGTATGCACACTCACTCTGTCGTAATACACAACTCTATCTTGTATTGGTGTTTGTTGATTCGGCTGTTGAATTTGATTTTCTCCTTCATTCCTTGTTTTATTTCTTCTTGTTCTTATCCTTGAAGATTCTCCCATTTCATTTGTTTCTCCACCTGCAAGTCTTTTACTCCTTCTTACGGTTGTTGGCGGTTCTGATGTATTTCTTCTTCTAGCCATTAATCTTCAAGAGTTGTTAGAAATTGCATAAAAATCCTTCACTATCTATTCCAAATTCTTCTCAATCACAATGTCAATTCTTATCTTTTTCTTCATAAAATCAACAATTCATCCCTGTTTCGGGCACCAAAATGTAGTTGCGGGAAATCCTACACTACACCCTTGATAAGAATTTACTGTAATTAAGACATACTTGAAGATTAAAAATAACACTTTATTATTTGGTTCTCAGAAATGTTTACAAGAAACGAAAGAAATCAAGAATACAAACGCTCTCTTGAATTTTCTCTCTCCTCAAGGCTTTCTCAACACTCTAAAAAATACATCATCCTCCCCTCTGAATTTATTGGGTCTCTTTATATAGGATAGTTACATAGTGGATGACAGCTAAGCTATCCTTTAATTTCGGATCTGACTCGCGATATTATCGCAGTAGTAATAATGTCCATTATCGCAAGCGTCATGACCATCGCAGGGTAATCACGCTCTTCCCGTGTTTCTTCATTCATCAACTATTACGTCATTCTTCAAATCATTCTGTGACACTCGTGAAGTGTTGTTGGAAAACTCGCGATGATGTTCGCGGAAGTGTTGTCAATCTCGTAAGAGTAATATCATGGCGATATTCTGGTCCTACAATTTTAGTATTCTCGGCATCAACATGCTAGAAGGGTTGATTGCTACTTTCCTTAACGTTTCATTAAACATGTTATGCTCAAATGCCAAGCCATCCTATCTCCTGGTAACGTCTGCTTACTCTCCTCATAAATTTTATTTTCATATGTCACCATCTATTGCTTACCCCGTTATAGCATCATTATTACATGCTAAGCAGGGGACTTAATGTTGATGGTGGTTTTTAGTTCAGAGCTAAAATCGTAAAACCCGGTATTTAATGCGATGTCATCCTGTAAATGAACAAAAGCCATTTAAAAGCAATGAATCCTGTAGTTGCAGGAATTCCCACACTACACCCTTGTTAAGATTCTATAGAAATCTATTGGAAAACAATTAAACTTCAAAGATTTAAATGACACTTTACTATTCAAATCTCAGAAATGTTTACAGAATTGGAAGAAATCAAGATTACAAATATTCTCTTGAAGTTTCTCTCTCCTCAAGACTCTTTCAACTCTCAAAAAATACATCATCCTTTTCTGGATCTATCGAGCCCTTTATATAGGGATTTACATAATGGATGGCAGCTAAGTTTTCCTCCTATTTCGGATCTATTCTGCGATATCATCGCGATCGCTACAATATTCTCTATTGCAAGAATGATGATCATCGCAAAATCAACATATTATTCTTTTATTTCTTTCATCGTCAGTTTCTTTTGGATATTCTGTGACGCTCGTGAAACGTTGTTAAAGAATTGGCAGTGACGCTCGCAGAAACGTTGTTAATATCGCAGGAATAACGTTGTAGCGATATTCTAGTCCTACATCTTGCCTCTTCTCATGTCTTTTCTGCGAAGAAGAGAAGATCATGAGAACTTTTTAAAATGCCATAACTGCTTATCTTTTCAGACTTCTCCGTTCTGACACGTTTCCTCTAACCGCTGCGATCTGACCACCCACATCTTTTCTTTGCATTAATTGCCTTCATCTTCTTCGAGAAATTTCTTCTTCTATACATACTCTTCTCATTCCTTTCCTTTTTCTCTTTTACTTTCTTCTTCTTTCTCTCCATACCCTCTCTGCAAATTTTACTATTCTTCCGCGAATTGCGCTTCTGTTACTGCTGTGATTTCTTTCTTCTTTTCAACCTTTTCTTTCATTCACATACTCAAAAATGGTTGTTGCTGGTATTAAAAACTTAAAGGCCTTTAATGAGATGCGCGAAAAACTCAAAATTAAAGGTTTTAACTTGTCTTTAATTCCAGATCAGGATTCTAGATCTAAACTTTCTCTTAAATTATTTAATGATGATCAATGTTCTCGCGAAAAAATCATAGTATCGCTAGGACAACTTGAAGCTGGTCTTCCCATTCCTCTCTATGACCCAGAAATTCCATTATTTTATCAAATAATTTCTGACGAAAGGTTCTCACGAGCGATATATCAACTAGGTAGAGATTGTATCATATTGCTGCTTGAATATGCTTCTCGCGGTGCTAATAAAGGAACTCGCTACCCTGAAGCTCCAAAGAATCCTCCATTTAAAGATGTCCCCATTGTTTCTGCGGATTATATTGTGGACAACTTCTTTGTAAATTATAGTATAGTCCCTATGAAGAGGGATAACACCTGCTGGGGTGTTCGTTTGAAAAAAGAGAAGGTCGATGGTGACAAATCTCTTATGCTGGATATTGAGTTTCATACATCTACCAACCAAGGTCCTCGCCATTCTAGCGATGACAAGTGGTTCATCTTTCCATTATGTGTTGAAGGTCCTTATATATCTGGTTCTCTCCCATTACCTGCGAATCTCTCAGAGTATGATCCATGGGTCTTTAACTGGCCTGAAAGATCTAAAGAAGTGTATTCTCTCAACTTTTTATGTTATTATCATTTACTGTCTTCTTTATATTCTCGCTAACTATTTTGATCTTTCTCAGATTGATAGAATGAAACTCAGCTATCAAACTCTTAGGAAACCCATCACTTTCTTAGCTCTTAAATCTTTCACGGATGAAGTAAGAAATATCTCCTCATAAATTTTAACAATATATTGTTGCCCCTATTTCTTATCTTCATCTGTGCTCGCAGGAAATTGAAGAACTACCGCCAATAAAACTCGTGAAAACTAAGGAGAAGCCTTCAAAGGATAAATCTGTTGTTCCTCCTAAAGGGAAACCTTCTGCCCCTTGTGGTGAAGATTCTGGCGATCCTCCTATAAAGAAAAGGAAAACCCGACCCTCTTCTTCTTCAACTCCTAAACCTATTCCAGAAAACCCAAATGTTGGATTTGATAAGGATAAATATGATAAAGATTTTAATAATAATGATAACAGATTCCCTTCTATAAAGAACTCTTCTTCATCTGATTCTTCAATGACCCATTTATCTAGAATTTTTGGCGATATTTCCCACAACATAACTTGTAATGATGAGGATGAAATTATTAACAAGACATCCCAAGCTCTCGCTAAGGTTTGCGATGCCCCTATTCTGGCGGATAATGATTCTCTCCAAGGAATCTCAAGATCGCTGACTCCCAGTCTCTTGAATTCTCTTGGTACCTTGGTATGTTTTATTTCTTCAATTTGTTTATGTATTTACTCCATCACTAGATTCTTAATTTATATTATTCTCTCGCAGGTTGGAAGAGCTTCCTTTGCTGTTACTTCTGATTTAGATAAGAGACGCGCCAACTATGAAAAGAAGGCTGCTAAATTTCGCCAGGATAAAGAAAAATTAGAATATGAAGTTTCCGAGCTCCATAAGAAGAATAAACAATTAGAGGCTGAAGCTTCAGTTGATAAAAAAAATATCTCTGATCTTGACAAAGCTAACCAGCAACTCTATGGTATTACTTATTTCCCTTTTTATTTTAATTCTCCTTATTCTATCGCGGCTTATTCAAGCACCTACTTTTAACTTGCAGATATTTATGGTCTCACTGACGAGGATACATTCTTTCAATCTTTCCCTGAACCTGTAGATGATAATACTCTTCTTGCTAGCCTTAATAACTCTTTAAGTAATTTCTCAGATAATAAGATTGAATCCCTTTCCATAGATGAGCTAAAATCCAAACTTAATCTTTTAAAAATTGAACATAGATTCAATTTAGGTTTGACCAACAAATATAAGCGCTTTTATCTTGATTCAAAGAAAGAAATAGATAGATTAATACAGAAGAATAGTGATCTTATTGAAGAGAAAGATCTTGCCATCAAAAAGGGATCCAAGACCCTAGCAGACTTACATAAGACTCTCCTTGATGTTCAAATGGACAGAGATAAACTTATCCGAGAGAATGAAGATTTTCTTGCGAGGGAGACTCAAGTTCGATCTCGTCTTCTTATTAATAGCGATGATGAGTTTTCCTGGGCTGTGAAGGTTCTTGATAATGCCAAGAATGACTTAGGTGTAAATGTTAGCCTTCAATTGGAACAAGCGGCTTTAATTAGGGATATGATTTCTGAAAGAGAAGGTTGTTTGTTGTTCTTCTTCTCGTTAATTTCCTGTTTTTATTACTCTTCTTTACAAAATTTCTAACTTGTTGTCATATATTCTCATAGGAGCTGAAAAAAGATATCTTGAAAGAATTGGGGAACTTGAAAATGAGAAGAATCAGCTCGCGAATACTCTTGCTACTCGCAATAATAAATATTCACGATTGAAAGAGTAGTTTGACATTACCACCGCGAATTTCAACAGATCTCTCATTGTTGTTCGTAATGATTCCGTTAAGTTGGTCTGCAATGATCATGGAATTTCTCCTTCTATATACTCTGATCTTGCGAAGGAAATCCCCGCAATAATCCTAAATCTTAACATCTCTGATAGCAAAGCTGAGGATTCTGACGAGGATGAAAATGATAATGATAATGACGAAGGAGAAAAATCTGGTGGAGGAGAAGAATATGATAAGAATGAAGATAGTGATGATAATGATGAAAGGGAGAAGTCTGGTGATGAAGAGAAGTCTGATAAAGAGGATTGTAGTTGCAGAATAACCTACAACTACACCCTCAATAGAATTAGTAAAAACTCAAGAAGTTCTTGATGGTGAATGATAACTTTCTTATTAATTCTCTTAATTGATTACATGGAATTATCAAAATGGAACTAGAATAGTTACAACTTTTTCTATTCTCTTTCCTAAGATAATTTCTTACACTCACTAAAAGAAACTCTCAAATTTTACATTTGAACTCCTATTTATAGTAAAACTTATACAGCTGTATATGAATTGCGAAGTATCGCAACTCATACTCGCAAAATTATTACATCCTCGCAAAACTTCATATTTCTCCGCGCTACTTCTATCATCGTATCATTTTATAACTATTTTATCCTTTATTTATTACGATACTCGTGAACTATTATCTTGCGATATTCAGTACCTACATCTTGCCTCTTCTCATGTCAATTCTACGAATAAGAAATGATCGTGAGAACATAACCGTTACTTAGTCTTTTAGAATTTGGACACGTCTTTTGTAACCGTTCTTTTCTAGTTATTCCCTTATATAACTCCTTTATATTCTCTTCCTTTTCTTCTTCTTACTACAATTTTATCTTCTGCTCATACTCTCTATTACTATTTTCTCTACAATTTTTTCTTCTATTATATCTTCATGAGTTCTCCAAGGTAATTTCCTTCTATCTCCGCGCATTTCATTTGTTCTCCTCTTTAATTTATGTATAATTTGTTATCTGATTTTGGTTTATTTCAGCAAAATAACTCCTCAGATGAAACCTCAACCAAAAAACTCAAGCCCTAATCCACGAAGAAGAAAATCTGAGAATCAAAAGGTAGTTAAAATTAGAGCTGTCAATTTTCAACCCGGCTTGCGGGTTGGACCTAGCTTGGCTTTTTTCAACCCGGATCGGCTTGTCCCGTTGGCTAAACAAGCCGGGCTAGGGTTAGCATATCTAGCCCTAGTAGAAAATAAGCCAAGCTAGGGTCAACCCGCAAGCCACAAGCCAACCCGTCATCTTCATTAAGATTATCTATTTTAAAGATTTTAGCTAATAGAGACGTGTTCATTTGTAGTCTAGTGGTTGTTATGCTAAGTGAACACCTAGCCGAGCTAGGTTCAATCCTCCCTATGACGTAATTTTAAACATTTTTTTTTTTTTTTTAACTTTCAACATTTTTTTTGGTTGTTATGATAACTAACAAGCCAACCCGTGACCCGCCAAGCCAACCCGCGGGCAAGCTAGGTTGGGATTTTGGGCTTGTAGATGAATAGGACTAGGGCTAGGGTTGACCCTAGCTTGTCAATTGAGTTGACAAGCTAGGTCCGGTTGACCCTAGCTTGCCC